>RPOG01004238.1:0-38040 GCA_008086565.1 Thalassoma bifasciatum
TCATTACTTCATGATGGCGTGTCTGTATTAAACATGTATGTAGTGTCTCAACATGACAGTGAAAGCTGTGCTGTCAAACCAGAGCAACATTAGGTTGTGCTGAGTCACACACTGCAGTGGGCTAAATATAGCATTGTGGGTAATGTAGTCTGGGCATCATGTATGCTCCTCTGCCTTTTTGCGCACTCCTGACCCCCCCCAGTGATAAATCATTACAGGGCATCAGACTGCAGGGGAAGAAGCAGGATGAGAGAAGTACCATCAATTTTTAAAGATGGATAGCTTAGTGTTTAAACACTCGGACAAAGAAAATCAGATAAACACATCAGCCTTACAGTTGTGCTCATATGTTTACATAGAATTTATGATTTCTTGCCTTTTTCAGAGAATATGGATAATAACACAAAAACTTTTCTTTCACTCATGGTTAGTGGTTGGGTGAAACCATTTACCAACAAACCCTGTTTACTCCTTTTAAATCATGATGATAACAGAAGCTTCCAAATTGACTGTGATCAAACGTTTATATACCCTCATGATTTTGGCCACAAGTTGACACAAATGGGTTTGAATGGCTACTAAAGGTAACCATCCTCACCTGTGATACATCTGCTTGTAATCTTTGTGTGTGCATAAAAGATCAGTGAGTTTCTGAGCTCCTGACAGACCCTTGTATCTTTCATCCAGTGCTGCATTGACATTTCTAGATTCTGAGTTATGGGGAAAGAATTGTCAAAGGATCTGTAGGAAAAGGACATTGAAGTTTATAAAACAGGAAAGGGACATAAAAAATAAACAAGGAATTGAGGATGCCAATAAGCAATGTTCAAACTCTAATTAAGAAGTGTAACATGAGGGATTCTGTTGAAACCAAACCACAGACAGGTAGACCAGCAAAAAATTTCAGCTACAACTGCTAGGAAAATTGTTCTGGATGCAAAGAAAACCCCACAGAAATACAGGAATCTCTGAAAATATGTGGTCTGGCTGTTTCAAGGTGCACAATAAGAGGGCACTGGAAGAAAAATGGGCTGCATGGTTGAGTTGCCAGAAGAAAGCCATATGTACACAAATGTACAAAGTATCCTGCTTACGATACACTAAAAAGCACACAGACAAGCCTCAAAACTTCTGGAACAAAGTCATTTGGAGTAGTAAAACCAAGATTGAATTTTTTGGCCACAACCATAAACGTTACATTTAGAGAGGAGTCAACGAGGCCTATGATGAACGGTTCACCATTCCTACTGTGAAGCACAGAGGTGGATCAATGATTTTTTTAGCTACAAGGGCTCAGGCAACTTGAACTGAATTCAATTAGAGGCTTTTTTCATTTATTGAAAGTAGTTCCTTATATGTCATACTTGTAGTTAAAAGAGTATGTGTTTTAAGTTTTTTATATGAGGCTGATCATTCATCATTCATGCGTACACAT
Organism: Thalassoma bifasciatum; assembly: GCA_008086565.1. Classification (NCBI taxonomy): domain Eukaryota; kingdom Metazoa; phylum Chordata; class Actinopteri; order Labriformes; family Labridae; genus Thalassoma; species Thalassoma bifasciatum. The sequence goes on from RPOG01004238.1 coordinate 1,436, forward strand.
GGCCTGGGGAGGCTCCAAATTTGTTCACAGAGTAAGAATAAATTCAAGTAAGAAAATATTGATGAATCACAGATTTTTGCGTAACACATTCCAATGTACTGTTCACTGATTACATCATCCACAGTTCATAATCTGGAGAAATCTCTGCATGTCAACAGCAAAGCCCAAAACCATCACTGAATGCCTGTGACCTTTGACACTTCAGGCGGCACTGCATTAAAAACCAACATCATTGTGTAAAGGATATTAGCACGTGTCAAGAACACTTCAGAAAACCATTATCTGTTAACACAGTTCATCACTACAGCTGCAAGTGCAAGTTCAAACTCTACCATGCAAAGACAAAGCCATTAATCAACAACATCCAGAAACACAGCGGCCTTCTCTTGGCCTGAGCTCATCACAAATTGCACATTGTCCAAAAATAAAGGTTGCAAATTTTATCTTTCAGGAGTGAAAGGGAGAAAACTAATCCCAGGATTTCACCCAGAATGGCTGCAGGGATAAAAATATATCAACACAACAAAATGGCAATATTTGAATCCTCTCAGCTCAGTTGATCAGCACCATCAGTATGACCAACTGCTTGGAGCTGGGATCAAACCAGAGATGACCTCCTCTACCACTGAGCCACCGTTGCTCTTATTACATCATAATAAGGAATACCAACCAACACAAGGATCTGTTAGAGCACAATCAAAGCAGCTGGTGGAAACTAAAGTCCCGTCTCCTACAAGGCAGTCAGCCAATCACAGCGTAGAATTTAAAGGGCGGCACCCCTTGGTGGCCAGTCAGATTTCAACGCACCAACACACCAGTTAAAGAGAATTCAAACTCAAAACATTTTTGTTGTTGAGCACATGTAAAAAGTATGGGGGACAAAGATCCCCAAAACACTCTGCTTTCTGTGTGTGTTTGTGCCACTGTTTCCATGGTAACGCACTCAGAGGCAGGGCCGCAGCGCAGAGAGAGAGATTGTGACGAAGAGTAGAAAACAAAGTGAATGGATCAAGGGGAAGCAAAACAAACCTGACTGTACACACACAGACACACAAAAGCATCATAAAGGACTGATGGAAGTTATTACCCACATATCGTACACAGAGAAACTAACACAGCAAAGATTATACAGTAACCATGTCAAACACAGACTGCACAGATAGACACCAGCACATAACGACCAAATCAGTGAAATACTCTATTCCGTGTGTGCCAGTACAAAGAGGGGTTTAAGACTCTGCATGTCAGAATCAAAACCAGTGAGGGTCACCTTCAAGAGTCTGGGCGTGTAAGTGATTTGAGGACATTGTCTCAATTTTAGTGATAGTGAGTAGGATACCTTGAATTTTGGAGGGTTATAAAAAATAATGAACACTAAAATGAGGTAAGTTACTTTTCCCTTAATGTTGGGACATGATGGCTACCAACATTAACTACCAGCTGTGAGAATTAATTCACTTTATTCTTTCATTAAACATGACCCCTTCTATTTATTAAAGAAAATCAGGTAAATTCACAAAACATATCACAATATAAGACAATTTCAACAACCATAATGCTTCCTGCAGATCTTGACTCCAGTGACTCACATACTCCTTTTCCACCAGCTCTTGTTTGGTGCTAGAGCTAGTGCTGGTGCTCCATTGGTTCAAATTCTGAGTGAGTTTGGTTTTCCCTTAGCGAGGAACTGGATTGGAGCCACATCATTGTGTCACTGCAAACTTCAGTACATCACTGCATACGCAGCCATTTCAGAGTTTCTCCTTGGTTTTCAGTCTCCAGGAGGGCAGGAGGTTGTGGCTGGGGGTTGGAAACACAGTTTGTAGTGTTGATTTCTTCATATAGATCTTTAATGGAAAACTTTTTTGAGTTTGCAGTATACTATACAGAGTGTGCTCCTCAATGTGTGTCTCAGTGCATTAAGGTTGAACTCTGCCCGTGCATGATACGAAGAGCAGAGGAGAATTGAGGCAAAAATGAACCCGTCATGTAAATAAGACGGATAGCATGAAGCTCTTTGGTCTTTTAATAACAGGATACAGACTTGATCTTTGAGAGTAGAAGTGCATTGCTGCTTCACTTTCACCAACATTTCAAGTTTTGAATGAGAAAAGAACCACTAAACAACAGACAACTCACTCTGTGGCTTTTCTTTCAGCATGCCTCATAAAACCTCTCCTCAAAGCTGGTAATGAGTGTAACGGTTAAAATACATCGCATCAGTCTGCGTTCCGTCTCCGCTGCGTCACGGCAAAAAGTCAATCAGGATTCATTCAAGTCAATGTGTCAACTCACACTGCATCCGTTCACTTGCGGTTCGGCTGCGTGCCGACGCCGGCGAAACGCAAGTGATAGCAGCAATCCCATTTCTGCCGGACGACGCAGCTGTGGTGCATAAATTCAGCGCAGGGAAGATTGAGCGGGACAGGAAGTAGTGCCTGGTAACTATCGAAAAGAGTCAGTGACTTTCAAAATAAAACAAACCGTGCCAAAATTAGGTTGTTTTAAGCTTGACTTTGAGGATGATAAGACAGAATGAGTGGAGAAATGCTAGGATTAAGCAGATTTAAGGTTTTACAGGCCAATATGAATGAAGAGAGACTTATTTATAAAGTGAGGAGTACGGGAACTGCCTGTGTGAGTTGACAAACGCAGTTAATATGCACCACAGCAGAGATGCACCGCAGACAGATGCATTTCCCCCCGTAAGGGTCGTCTAAATAAGCAGAAGAGATGTTGGGAAGTAAGTATAGGTGAGAGAAGAGATGAGATGATGTTTTTGTTTCTGATCAGTCATGTCACAGTTACCAAAATGAGCCCACTGCAGTAAGTGCAGGTTTGTGTGTGTGTGTGTGTGTGTGTGTGTGTGTGTGTATGTGAGTACAGCTGAGCCAGCAGCAGCTTCACTAGTCATCACGCCTGGCTGATGGCTGTTAATGCTGAGGATTAACACCTGACCTAACTCACACACTCTTACACATGCATACAGACCCCCCCCCCCCACAAAAAAAAAAAACAAAAACACGCGCACATGCACCTTTTTTTTTGTTGTTTTACGATTTCGACCTCCAAAAACAAATGTTCAAAAGGACCTCCTGAAAAGACTAAATTGACATTTTAAAAGTGACTGTTAGACACACACACAAACACACACACACACACACACACACACACACACACACTGTTACAAGCATACACTCCTCAGTCCAGCCTCTTGTCTCATTAAATAGGACTTGGCCCCAGAGCAGCAGGACTCTGAGCTCAGCTTCCCATGCTAACAGTGTGTGTGTGTGTGAGAGTGTGCATGTGTGTGTGTGTGCGCGCAACAGAGCATGTCTTGTGTTGTTGACCTCTGGGACAATGCTGCTCTGTGACATCAGGAAATGTCCTTAGAGAGCTGCCAGAGCTGGAGAGAGGGATGAAGAAGAGGAGGAGGAGCAGAGGAGCAGAGAGGATGATGGGAGGAGGGATCTGATGAGAGAAACGTGTTGGGAGGTGACAGGGAGCAAAGGAGGGAGCAGAGGAGCAGCAATTAGGGCGAGCAAGCGTTGAAGAGAGAGGAGAGCTGCATGGTGGAAGAGAGAGAGAGAGAGAGAGAGAGAGAGAGAGGGAGGGAAAGATGCCGACTGTAGCTGAGGCTTAATTAAAGACAATAATGTTGCTTGTGTCCCTTCACAACATCAGGCCCCTCAGGCCTGGCCCAGTTAGAGGAAGACCACAGCTGAGGGTGGGAAAAACTGGAAACTCAGGGAAAAGAAAGACAAATCCATAAAAGAATAGAAAATAATGAATACAGGTTCAAATAAAGCAAAGAGGTGAAACAGAAAGAGGAAATGCGTTAAAGAAGAATCAAAGAATGAATTCAGAGTAGAGAAGCAGAGAAGGGTAGAAAAAAAAAGAAGAGTCATAAGAAAAGCAAACATAAAGGACGCAAAAGACACCAAATTAGGAAAGAATGAAAACATGAAAAACAGAGGGATTTCAGTTTTTAAAAATAAAACAAAGAAGTCAGAAAACCAAAATGTATGACATGAGCTGAATGAAAAGAAAGATTTCAAAACAAAAAAAGGGGTAGTGAAAAAAATTCCAATAAAAAGAAAGACAGAAAGAAAGATGTTAAAAGAATCACAGTAACTAAGGGTAGAAAAAGGAAAATAAAGAAAAACAGATGTGAAAAGAATCAGCGTAAAAGAAAGTGAAGAAAAAAGATGATGAAAAAAATACAGGAAGAAAAAAGGTAAGAAAAAAATAATGACTGAAGGATGAGAGAAATGATGCTTCATATGAAAAAAGAAAGAAAAAAGAGTAAAGAAACGTTAAATGGTGGAAAATAAAAAAGAAATGAAATTTAATAATAAAGAAAGGAAAAAAGGAAATTAAGAAAGATAGCTTGAAAGAAGAGATATAACAAATAAAGGGAAGAAAGAGATGCAATGAGAAAGAAAACCAATAGAATGGATAACTGAGGAAGGAAAGAAAGAAAAAGAAAGAAAGAAAGAAAGAAAGCACATTATCATTGAGCTCAAAACTGAAATACTCATAACTGGTTGTAAAAGAAAATAATTCCTCTGTGAACCACAGAGTAACAAACACAGTGACTCACACACTTAAGACGAACCACATTAAAGAGTTTATGGTTTTTCTTTTGAAACATCAACATCACACAAAACCAAATTTACTGCTGTTTATTCTTCCCAAAGTCATCACTCAACTACATGTAAAAATGAGATCCTCACATCCTGAACATTTCTCTGCATTAGACTGAAAACATGACAGACTTAATGAAGAGGAGCTTTATCAAGTGAGAGAGCAGTTACTTTTACTATAACTCAACTTATGACATCACAAGGTGAGTAGATTCTGAGCAGTCTCAGGTAGATTTAAGCTCCCTTTACATTCAGTGGATAAATAAAAAACTCTAGAAACTCCAAAATGTGAGCTAAAAAGTCATTTTTTGGGAACATTTCACAAAGAAATAAACCTGTAGATGGATCTTCAGAGACGGCTCACCTCTATGATGGACACATGAAAAGACCAAACCCTGCACACTCACAAACACAGTCTGGGTTAGGGCTGAACGGTTTCAGAAAGACATCTAATTGCGTTTTTTTCTGGCAGATATTGCGATCTCAATTCAATTTACAATTTTGTTTAAATCAAGCTTCAGTGAAATTCTCCCAATGTAACATTTACAAACTTGACAGAAAATTACATCAAACCATCTAAACATCAAAAGTTTTTACTGTAATGCAAGGATGAAAATGGAAACTGAAGGTAAGAATTATTTTTAACTTTAAGATATAAAGGTCAATATTTTAAGATGAAAAGTGGAAAGTTTGAAAAATAAAGACAACATTCTTTGACAAAAAGTCAATATTTCAGGATAAAAATAATCAAAATTTTAAGTAATCAATCCAACATTATGTGAAAAAAAGTCTCAACTTTCACATTAAGGGTCAAAATTTTAAGGTAAAAAGTCAAATATTTGAGATTAAGCATCAAAATTTTGAAACAAAGGCAACATTTGAGATGAAAAGCGGAAATTTTGATATAAAGAGTCAAAATTCTAAGATTTGAGTCCAAACCATAAGAAATAAAGACAACATTAATAGATAAAAGGCAAATGTTTGGAAGAAGAAAAAAGAGAATTTTGAGATAAATAGCCTAATTTTGACTTTTCTTAAAACCCTTAGTCAAACACCTTCACTGAGTCTGAACTTTAAATACAACTCTCGCTTTTTTTAAACTGGACTTTTTAATCGTATTTTTAGTTTTAACAACCGAAGAACAAAAAGAGCCATCTTTGACTCTTCACTTTTAAAAACAATTGAGTGCAAAAAAAACGTTTTATGTTAAAAAAGATAAATAAAATAAGAAACAATTAAAAAAAAAAAAAAAAAAATTAAATAAGTGATAAGAAAAATTAAATTCAACAATCCCATGGAAAAAAGTATTTTTCCCAACAGTTTTACACTTAAACATGTGTGTGTGTGTTTGTGTGTGTGAGAGAAACAGCTGACACTAAAGATCGTGGGTCAGTCAGGAGCAAAAAATTTGCAGTTTTGGTGACCACATGATCTTGATGTCTGAAATCGGGATTTCGATCAGAAAAGGATAAATCTTTCAGCCCTGGTCTGGGTCACACAGGTGTGCTACCTTTGTTCAACGGGATCCACTTTAAAGAGCTGATGAAGTTGTGAATTAGGTCATAACATGTTCTGGGGGGGTTAAAGTAAGGTCAGTAGCTGACTAATCCTCCTGCTAACCCGGTCATGTTGGGTACAAACCTCGGTGTAAACGCTCTGGTTGCATGATGAGTGGAGTCAGATCAGAAGAATCTCAATCTGACCGTGAAAGCATGCTATCTGTGAAACGCAATTAAGCCATCTCACTCAGATTTCTCCTCTCCTCTTGGCAACAACATGGCTATTTTTTCTCTGCCACCACTTCCAGTTCATTCTCTCTCTCACACTCACACACACACACGCACACACACAGTCTCTCTCCCCTTGTTTCCAGGCAACCATGCTCGTAAATGTGATCCTGCTCTACTGTGATTGGCTGACAAGAAGGCAGATCCATGTCAGAGTCAGAGCTGGAAAAGGGGAGACACGAATGTAACACACACTCACACACACACACACACACACACACACACAGAGGAGACACATGCACAAAGGATATTAAAGGACAGAAATGTTCAGGCGGTGTTTGTTTCTATGAATCTTGTACATTATGTTTTAAAGCAGCTCCACTCACGGCTACTCAGAGTGTGTGCGTGTCTCTGCAACATACTGAACCATTCATGTGTGTTTATGCGTGTGTGTGGTCACAATTGCTTGGCATGTTCTGTCCCAGGGCCTCTGTGTTTCCACACATGCCTTTGAGCTAATACTCATGTTGGAATTGCGTGTGTGTATGCATGTGTGTGTATGTATGTGTGTGTGTGTGTGTTTGTGGGAGTACTGGAATTAAAAAGCAGGTGATTTTGCAGGGAGGTGCCACGCTGCAAGCTGAATAAGGGAAACCACTCTTGCTGAGTTGCATGTGTTTGTATATACAGTGTGTGTGTGTGTGTGTGTGTGTCCGTATTAACTTAAGTGGCCTCACATGTGAGTGCAACCTCACTTCCTCCCACATGGGGAGTCATCAGTGCAGCCAGCATGGGGTGCTCTGCCAGGCAGCCTACTAGTTAATGACGGGGTGTTGAGTACTTTTTATTACACTGAATGAACCCACACACACACACACACACACACATTGCACAAAGAGGCTATGAAGCAAAAACAAAAAGGCAGAAACATTTTTTAATACTGTAATGTAAGTATGGAACTAAATATTATCCCAATAAATCATCATCCTGACCTGTGTGATACAATAATCAATACATGGGGCTAAATATTGATATTTTGATTAAATACACACAGCACTCTAAGTAGTTTTACTTGCCACGTCACTGTTTTATGACTCCATGCAATGGCACTAATGAAATGAATCATGGCATCGTGAACAGCAGCTTATCGACCGCAGAGGAAGTTGACAGCAGCTTTATACCAGAGGAGGAGCATGTGATGTCAAAAAACATCAATGATTGGCCAAATCAATAGTTTCAGACACTGAGCACCTCCTCCTCAACTCCTCCTAGCTCCTTCCCTCTGGACGCAGATACAGAACTCTTAAATACAGAAGGGTCCGTTTTCATAGGAGTTGTGTTCCTTCATCCATCTTAACCCTCATCAAGCTAGCTCACTAATTTTTTCCCCATATTTTTATTACTTTGTTTGTGCATTTTTTAAAATTCTTTAGGGTTATCTTCTATGTTGCCCATGTTAAATGAACTGGTGCTAACGCCAACTTGATCTGACTGTCTGTTGAAACAAATTTCCTTTTTTTGGCCAATAAAGAATTATCTATGTCTATGTAATTACCCCTGTGGTGCATAGTGGTCACTACAGTGGACACCTATTTCAAAGTTATTTACTCCTAAATTCGATGGTTCATGTGGTGGAAATTCCTATTAGCCTGTGTCAGGATATTTTCATTCTTCTTAGGGCCTGAAAAAAAAGTTTTTTTGTTTTTTTTTCCAAATGTATATCTATATATATATAAAGGTATAGACAAACATTTGAGGGTGAAGAAGCTTATAAACTATAAATTATTTAGTGTTAAAATGGATGAAAGAGAGTTAAAACGTTTCGCACAGCATTAAAAAAAAGTTATTCTTGAAATTACTAAAAGATAAAGAAAAAGAAAAGAAGTCAAGCAAAAAAATAAGTCATATTTACATTACGTTCACACTGTTTTATGTTGAATGCTCAGTTACAAATTAAAAAAGAAAAAAAAATGGAAAACTTTTTTTCATATCTTAAGACAAATAAAAACACTCAAGGGAAAAATCCTGACACTGACTTTCATAATTCATGCATCAGAGGGTTAAGAACTTAAGTATCAGAAGTCAATTTAAAACAGAGAGAAACATCCGTTACATCTCTTGATGCTAGAGAGGAAAGTTAGCGATGCAATCAATCCTCAGTTCTTACACACAGCCTCGTGAACATCAGCACGGCACACTACACTGCATTCAGCTTCCACTCAAGTCCATCATTGCATTCACACAGCCCACACTGCAGTCGGTCCCTAACATGTGCCACCAACAGCTGCTTGTAGCTGTTTTGCTGCAAAAACATCAATCTGTAGAGTAGCTCATACCAAAAGAAGGAGAACGGACACCATGAACCAACAGAGAATTCAGTCATTCAAAACAAAGCATCATCTTCATGTTCTGACTTAAGATCTTAAATCTCATCCTTGTAAATCAAAACTAGGTCAGTTTCAGTGTCACAGGGACAGGAAAGAGCAGGTCAGAGAGACCCAGAGGTAATCCAACACCATGGATGAGGAAAAGTTTATTTTGGTGGTGAAAAACTTCATAGGGTTCTATATGGCACAACGCAATTTCTATAAGGGCACTGAAAGAAAACAGGAGGTGTGGAATTAATTTCCTGAAGTTTGTGGAGTACCAGTACATTAAGATGTCCATGGGAATATGTGTTTCTTTTGTGATCTTGTAAAGGGATATAAAAAGATGTGACTTAAATTCATAAATGTGCACAGTCTGGAAGGAATATAAAGGTTAAATAGTTGTTAAAAAGATTTAATGTGTGGGGAAAAAAGTTTTAAAGACTTATGTACAGTGGATTTATGACTTCATGGTTAGAAAAAGAGCCCATTGTTATTAATTTTTAATTTATTTTCCAAGTGTTTTGAAGAGCAATAGAATGCTATATTTCTGTGTTCACTGCTTCAACATCTGTAAGATCTGTCCTCAAAACAGTCACTAGGTGGCACATGGTTCCTGTGACTGACTAGATATCTTGTTTTGGAACAAACGAAGAAGGTCAATAAAACGGAGCAACGGAGCTAAAGGCAAAAAAATGTATCTTGTTATTCTCTAAGTAAATAAGTTTTAGAGGAACATCCCCCTGACACCCCTCGGCCAGTTTGAAGGTGCAAAAATCTTGTATCCAACAACTATGGAGTGCGCTCTGGAGTAACATCCAGTGTGAACTGACGCAGCCAAAAACTGTTGTGCTTGCAGACAATGGCTTACGCTGTATGTGTGCATTGGGAGTGAGAACTTCACTCTGAAAACAAGAAGGAAATGCATTTTTTGTGCTGCATAACCAGTGGTGGAAAGAGTACTGAAAATCTGTACTCAAGTACAAGTACTGTTACATTGCTAAAATATTACTAAATCACAAGTAAAAGTACTGGTGTTAGAAAAATACTCAAGTGAAAGTACAGAGTATTTGTCAAAAAAAACCTGACTCATATTATTAGTTACTTTTAACTGGTGATGTCACTGTCACCTCTCCAGATAGGGCTCTAAATTTTGTGTTTTGCTTTACTAATAGTTAAACCGCTAACAATCAATAATCATCAATAACTGATAAGATAGAAAACAAGTGTTTTTTGCTCATTTTGATTGGTTGTTTTTTGTCTTTCTTTTTCTCATTTTAAGTTTTTATTTCCTTATTCAGCAAAGGTCTCAGGCAGACAAAAAAGCAAAATTAGATGAGGTGCAGTTGCTGCCACGACTATTGGTAGAATATCCATGAACACATTTTTAACTGGTTTAATTCTTAACACAAAATCAATTAGCGATCAATCATTAACATCCATTAAAAAAAATATTTTGTTGTGTTTTTCATCCATATGTCCTGGTTTTCATTGGCTTGTTTTCTATCAAATCACCTTACTGGCTACAAAAATGCAGATAAAATGTCTAGATATTGATGAAAATTGTACTCAGTACTCAACTATGATTTTAAAAGTAACTAAGTAGATTACATGGCATAATGATTACTTAAGTGCAAGTAAAAGTACAGTTTTGAAAATGTACTTATTTAAGTAAAAGGACCCCAAAAAACTACTTAATTACAGTAATCTGAGTATTTGTACTTAATTACTTCCACTCCTGTGCATAACAGTGCAATGTACCCGACATCAGCAGTGCTTATAAGCAGATATTTTTACATACGACCTCAGCGGTCACGGGAAAGCAACCATATTGTAGTTCAAGCAGGCCACAATGCAAAGCTCAGCCCAACGAACTTCAGCTTCTCTTAACACCAGCCACATCAGCTGATTACACCAACACATCCAATCAGCAATCAGCAAAATGTGCATTTTACTGAATCTGCTTCAGTCTGCCCACTCTTGCTGCTCCCTCTGTAAACAGCTTTGCAACTCACCTCCACTCCAGCCCCTGTTTTTGAGATGTCTGATTTTACCAGCGTCCTGTGTGCGATCACTGATGTTCAGAAGGGTCTGTCCCTGCCGTGGCTTTGTAAGGTTGCACTTGAAAAAAAAAGTACAGGTGTGTTCTTCCATCCTTAGAGTTTGGCTCCCTGAATAGAGCCGTATGAGACATTTATTGAAAAAAAAAAAGTATTAATTCATCCAATGGCTCTGAGGGGTTTGCTTCATCATTTGCCCCCTCACTGCACACCAGAGAAGATTTTCTCTGTCTATGACTATTTCTTTTTCATATTCATTTCTAATATCTGCATGTTTAACAGCAATTAGGGCTGAACCATTTATTGCTTTCTGATTGAAACAGCGATTTCAGATATCGTCATCATGTGATCGCTGAAGCTGGGATATTTTTGCTGACCCAGGATCTGTTGTGTCAGCTATTTTACACGCACTTACTTTGACTGTAAGAATATTGGGCAAGATCCTTTTTTACCTTGGGATTGTTGAATTTTTTTTCTGTATGATTATTCTGTATTTTACATCTTTTTTTTTAACTCAAAATTAAGGATATTTTGAACTGTAATATTATGGCTCTTTTTGTCCTTCAGTTGTTATAGCATGTATTAGTCATTGACTTTAAAGAATGTACATGCATTTTTTTCTGTTGATAAATACATTTGGAGACAATTTTTACCTTCAGTTTTCATCCTTGCATCAGAGTAATAGCTTTTTATTCAATGGTTTGATATAATTTTCCGTCCAGTTTGTAAATGTTACTGTACATTGTGACTACTTCACTGAAGCTTGATTTGAAGAAAATCATGAACTGAACTGAAATTGCAATATCTGCCAGAAAAATTGCAATTAGACCTTTTTCTAGAATTGTTCAGCCCTAATAGCAACCAATAAGGGGGTTACCAGAAGTTTAAAACGACAAGTGTCCAATGCAAGAGCAGAATAAGCTCTCTGGCATTGGCAGAGCAGATTTGGCAAATTTCTCATGCACCCCGCCAACATACTCAGCAACACTTACACTTGCCAATGGTAGGGGATTTACTGCAAAAGGAAAAACAACAGGGAACTAATCCACCAAATACACATTTGCGTCAGATTCAGTATCCATCAGCTCCTCAACATTCAGCTTTTTCTAAATGCAGTTAAAGAGTGAAGTAGTTCTCCTTCTACTCTCTGTGTGAAGCTGTCTAAGCTGAAGTTTGAGTCTCCTCAGCAGCTCTCCTCTGTCCTGCTGCTGAACACTTCCTCACAGTTTGAGACAAAACTCCTCTGTCCATTTTCTGTCTTTATCACTTGTTTCACTTCATGGTCTCACAAACATGGAGCCTCTGTCTTCCCCATACAGTCACCCTTCCATCCCTCTGTGGACCTAAACAACCCTCCACTGTTGCTCTGCATTATCTCATTATCATCATTTAAAGACTTTTATTACAGTTCATCTACAATCTGCCACTGTGCCTTAATCCGGAGTTTCTTTCTTTTTTCTTTTTTTTTTTTTTTTTTACTAAAACTCAGTGTCCTCTTTGTGCCATGTTTTAAATGTGCTGCATGTTGCAGATTTAAACACCAATAAACCTCACATTTACATTCCTGCCTTGGTGAAATGACCATGAAGGCCTGCGAGCACGCTCAGGATCACTGGTAGCCTCTGTGTCACACCACTGGTGTTACTGTGGTAGTGCTTCTCAAAATCAAGACCACATTTCCCATAAAGTTCATAGCTTCCTGCCCCCAGCTCACTTCCTCTGACTTCACAGAAAGAGATAAAAAAAAGCTTTAAATGAGTTTTCCAGCTCCTTTCTCCACTTTCTCCATCTGCACTTTGAATAAACTTTCACAGTTTATTTGAACTTCAGATGTTTTTGGTAGAAAACAATCAATCATATTCAGTACAAAGTGTACAGTGAGTGTAATCACAAGCCACCAGCGCAGTGTTCTTCAGACAAAAAACTATTAAATTAGCGAAGAAAGTGCATTCACAGCAAAGGTCAGACTGCACTTTTTTAACATGAAAACAGCCTGATACAGCAGACGTAAGGTTTGAGGGCTTTTCATACCTTAGAATCAAGTTTATCCTGCAGAAGTGTCCAAGTGAACATCAGTTCTGACCACATGTGGGATGCAACACGACCTACTGACAGAGATTACAGCCTGTTTTCCTTTAACAATGTACTGAGAGAGCAAAGATAAGAGCTTCATGCTAAAGAAGCACAAGCAGAGGAAAATAACAAAAAAAGTTGGTGCTGCATGATCGATTTATAAGAAAGATATGTTTGCAGAGTCTACTACTATGATGTGTGGAGGCAAAGAAACAGAGAAACAGTGAGAACGCTTTAAAACAGGGTGAGGAACTAACGCTTATAATCTTAGGTGTCATTAATCCCAGACTATTTTTTTCCAACCTCATTACATCAAACATGAGGACCAGTTTAGAATCACGATGTAAACCTTCATGGCTGTTTGTCAACTCACAGAAAGAATTTGTTGCTCCAAGAGTGCCTGACTTGACAGACCTTGGTGTATAAACATCTTTCATTGGGTTCCTTGCACACCAGGGTGAAGTCGTCTGCTCTTAACCATTTCTCAAAGGGATGTTCCCGATACTGATCACAAGTTTTGGATTGGGGCCAGTTTTGGCATTTTCTGATTGTTCGTTGATCAGCAATTTAGCCGATCTTCTCATCCCATCATTTCGGTTAGACGTCATTGAGCACAATTTGCCGCTGAGTGCTGATGCATCAGTATAACCGAGGGTCTGTGTACCTTCCGTTCATTCTATTTCCAATTCTGAAACGCAAATCAAAAAACAAATTTCAGGCCATTTTTCATTTCAAACTCTTTACGTTTACGTTATGTCTATGGTAAAAAATTTAAAAAAGTTTACATGTCTATGGTCTGTGACTGCAGCTGCTGCTGTTATGCTAGAGTGCTAATCGCTTGAAAAAAAAAGCCAGGATAGTGCTTACGGTTCACCTTGTAACAAAACAGATTTCCTGCATTTTTTTTTCCCATTTTTGATTAACATAGACTTGATTCTCCGTCTTTATCTAAGAAAATTAAAATCCATCATTAGAAAACAAAATAAAATACAATTTGATTGCTATATTCTAATGGGAAATGACTCTTTGTTTGTTTCACTATCTGTTAAATGTATTGAAAAAAGAAAAATGCTCATTTTTTGTTTCCTGATTTGCGTTTCAAAATAGGAAACAGAATGAACAGAAGGTACACGGACCACCGAGCCTCATGAAGTTGAGGCTGGTGATAAAATAATACAATAAAATATATGGTACATTGGTGTAGAACAGCAGTCCTGCTTTGCTGTATTACATTGGATTGGGACTTCATAACTATAGGTAGATATTCAAACCTAAAATAACTAAATCAAATCAGGGACGAAAAAGCAAATCCTTCCACTAAATCAAAATAAGGAAGCCAATGTGCAGCTCAAGTGTGTCTTTAATGAATGGTGGATCAAACTAAAAATCCTGAACGTACACAGGATGGAAGAGTGTTGTGACATTTCAGGTCTCGTGGGTTGAACCCATGATCAGATTTATTAGATTAAATACGCAGCTCCTCTATACCAGTCAAGAGTTGGTGGATCAACCAAGTAGCCTCAGCTACTGTCAAGAAACAAAAGTAAAACTAATGATGTTGAGATGTTGTATTTCACTTAGTAGCACATATTTCAGCCCAGTGCTTTGTTTTTTTGATTTTTACAAAAGGCAAAAGCTGCTTTATCGCTGATTTTCTGTCTGCATAATTTAAGTTCAATTTAAAAAAAGAAAATTAATGAGAAAATTATTGTTTTCTAGACTGGTTGGAAAGGCCTACATATGCATGTCAGACCAGAAGACTGCAAAAATGAGTAATCGGTCAAATCAAACACCAAAGCTCATGTTTACCCAGATTCAGTAGAGCTAATGATCAGCAGCTAAGAACATTAGATCGTGGGGTAATCAAAAGGGATATATTTTAAAAGACTGGACCACATTTAGGAGGTAAAGTTACATACTAATGTTTTAACAATATTTTCATTTCATTTTTTATCTTATTTTCTAAATTCATTTTCCATTATTTAAAAAAAATCTAACAGTTCAAAGCAGTCATCAAGAAAAATGCAGCAGAAAAGTTGAAGGTTCTTGAATAAAATCTGTCGGCTGTTTCTTTGAACATGAGTCTTAAAGAATTTTTTTTTCTTTTTTTTTAGTCCCACAATTTCAGAGTGAAACCAAACCTTTTAAATCATGACGAAGGACTAGAAAACAGAGAGAACTACAAAAAAAATGTCCAGGTGACTTTACCCATATAGCTCAACAATCATTGTGTAGTTACTTCATTTAAGTCATCTTACTCACAGGTAACATAACGCAGCCCTTTCAAATTATGACATTAAATCTAATGAGATTGTATTTAGCTCTTTACCATTCAAATAGGTATGAATTCATATGTCAGTCTCAGTTATACCAGATATTTTGTAATTGATAGGTAAATGTGTTTTTATAGGCATGCACCAAACACTCCTTGAAATACTCAAATCTATATTTAAAAACCAACTAATCCTGCAGTCAGAGTTCAGACTTTATCTCTCACAGTCTGAAGGATGAAGAGGACGCAGCTCGGTTTTTGCACGCATGACAGCATGCATGCATATTTAAGAGTCCATGTGTGTGTGTGAGTGAGTGAGTGAGAGGGAGAGAGAGAGTGTATTAACAAGATTTATGATATTCATTATGAAACCCTGTAATAAGATGCAGGCAGGCAGTCTGGCAATAAAACTGCAAGACATTCAGTAACATCAGATCATCATCCTCATCAGCATCTCTCTCTCTCTCACACACACACACTCACACTCACACACATAGTGGCACTTTACTGCTGTTCTGTGTGCCAACTGTGCATAGTGAGAGTCCTGGGAATGACCCCAGCTTTACTGCTGCTGCTGCTGCAGAGAGAGAGTGTGCAGAATATAAAGAGAGGGAGAGCGAGTCGGACTCAGAGACATCAGCTCACACTAAAAACTAAAGGCATTCAGAGGATAAAGACAGGAACAGTGAAATAGAAAGATGGTGCAAAACTGTTTTCCTCTAGTGTTAAAGACCTCGAGGATCAGTGATTAGTCTGACCAACACACAGTGTGTATGGTGTCAACGCCACATTAACCTTTTCCCCTGATGGTCATCACTGTCTGGCTTTTCCAGACACTTATTTAATGTCTCCATCAAACATTACTTTAAATAAGGAAGCATGTTTCATTTCATGTTCAAGACACTTCAGTTAGACTCTGTAATCCTTCTCAGGCCTCCACAGCACTGTCATGGTTTTATAATGTAATGACATTGAACAGAAGTATTATGCCTGCAGGGCTCAGTGTGGAGCACAAAGGCAGAGCGATGGTGGAGAAGTTGCAGTGGAAACAGGGTACTGATCTTTTGAATGTGACGTCACAATGTTGGCCTTTGGCTCTTGAATGACTCTTGTCATCAGAACTCTCAATGGTTAATGTATGTACTCAACCATGATTATCTAATGTGCAGTGGAGTGTACTAATAGTGAAGGCAAGGAATAAAAATGTCTATTGATGATGCAAAAAAATGGGAAGAAGCAAATCACAGCAACATTAAAAAAAAAAAAAAAAAAAAAAAAAAAAAAAAAAAAAAAAAAAAAAAAAAAAAAAAAAAAAAAAAAAAAAAAAAAAAAAAAAAAAAAAAAAAGGCAGTCAGAATGATGACCTTTCCTGTCGGGGTGTAGTGAAACTGAAAAAAATGAAGTGTGATATAATGTAGTGAAATGGTAAGTTTCACCATGTTAGTGCATTATGATGTTAGATTAGCTTAATACATTTAAGACTGCACCTTAATGACAAGGACAACAACACAAAGAAGTTACTATCAATCACAAAGATTCATTATGAGTCACATGAGTCAAAAATGGCACCAAAATAACATCTCACAAAGAGTTATTTCCGTAGGAAAAAGGTTTTTAAAGGTTCTCCTGGAAATGTTTTTGCATGATCCATTAACATCTCTTCGTTTCAGCTTTGATGAACCTGTGCTTTTGTTTCACTTTATCATTTAGCTCTGAGTCTGGTTCAGACAGATATAAAGACGTTGAATTGATAATAACAAATGCAAAGATTAATTAATAGGAATAAGAAGTAAATGATTATTTCTTGCTTTGGCGTGTTGAGGCTACAGTAAATGAATATTAGTTGTGTTGTTACAGGAAGAAATTAAAAGATTTTATAAGAATTATAATGCATTAATGTTATGGGAAAAGATCCTAACAGTGCCACAAGAATGTTAAAATAGCAGAAGATTAAGAAA
Organism: Thalassoma bifasciatum; assembly: GCA_008086565.1. Classification (NCBI taxonomy): domain Eukaryota; kingdom Metazoa; phylum Chordata; class Actinopteri; order Labriformes; family Labridae; genus Thalassoma; species Thalassoma bifasciatum. Next base: position 18,538 of record RPOG01004238.1, read on the forward strand.
TATTGTTATGAGTGAAAAATATAGGTTGCAAGTTACAAGAATATGACAATTTGTGAGAGAAAAAAAGGCAAATGTTACATAATAATGTCAACATGTCACAACAATAAAAGTTGTTGTGTTAAAAATAAATAAATAAATTGATATAGTTATGTGAGACAATGTTATGAAGAAAAAAGAGGCATCGAATACCGTCACAAGAATATTATTTTGTCAGGCGAACAAAAATTGTAATGGTATGAAATTAATTTCTGTTAAGGCAACAAGAAAAAAGTCATTGACAATAAGATACTGTATGTAATAATTTTTCAATAATTCAGGTGGAATTTGAAAAAAAACGATGAGCATATGGCTGATCCATATGAGGCTCAAATATCATAAAGGAGGATGTAAAATCATCAGTCAGCCTCCTTCTTGAAAATCAACTATGTGGATTTTCTTGTGAAGTTAAATTTAACTGATTAGGATGAACATTGTTTCCAGACGTAAGCACAAGTTGCCTGTTCCTACCTGTCTGCTTCACAGTCTCTTTGTTGCACAGTTGATTCTGGATCTGGATACTTAAAACACTGTGGTGCTGATGAGTTAAAAGTGCTCATATTATAAATGATACTTGTGAATATTAAAGTATAACCTGCTGCTCAGATACAGTCACCAATCAGAGTAGCAGGTTATACCAACATTATCCTCTTAATACTGTGATTTGATTCCTGTCTTATCTGTAACTAGTCTTCTGTGGTGTTTTCTGTGGTCCTGCCTGTTAGTGTATTAAAGACTTTAACTATTCTGAGAGATAAACAGAGTCTGTAGTCCAACTCTCCTCCAGAACGGCCGCTGAGATCAATGAACCTGGCAGCTTAAAACCACAGATGGAGGAGCAGCCCAAATTGGAAACTCAATCTTCAATGTGCTAATTTAACAGCTTTCAGCATTTTACAACAAAAAAATAGAGTCACGCTTTTCCAGCCAAGAGGAAACAGGAAAAAACAAAATCAGTTGTGTTTTAAATCTTAAAATTAAGGACAAACTGTTTGTCTAGACTGGACATCTGTGACTGTGTTACACTGAGACACTGATGAAGAGGAGTAGTGAGAAAAGTGGGTGATAAATAGGTCATTAACATAGAACACACTCACACACACACACACACACACACACACTCAGATTCATGTACAGTTGTGTGCCCAGGGGAGAGAGAGAGAGTGTGTGTGTGTGTGTGGGTCACATGAGGGGAGGGGGGAGCACTTCTGAGAGTGAACTCAGGTTCACCCCTCACAGGGGATCTCACACACACACTCACACACTCACACATTTCCTCCCTCTGGATATCACCTACTTGCTAAACCCCAGTTTCACACACACACACACACACACACACCATCACTCCCTGGAAAAAAGTGTTTCTGTCACCCACTTAACTTTTTCTTTCAGCTTTAGAGGAAAAGTGAACGTTTACATGAGAGACTGAGCTGGAAACAAAGCCTGGCTCTGATCCAACAGGAGCAAAGTCCTGCTGTACTGTGAAGGATTTTAAATAATCTTAAGTATTATTAATTACATTTCACATGACTGTAGATAATCTAGATTTATGCAGCTGTTCTCTACATGTAAAGGTTTTCTTTATCAAACTTGGTCAAGCTCATGTTCCCTCACTTCTGTAGGTAAAGTTCCTTAATTTCTCGAGCCTATTTTCTCATCCCACCTTTGTTCAAAGTGGAAAAGTTTGTGAGTTTGTGACCAGAAGCTTGTGGACCTTTGCTTTGAGCTAAATTCTAATACAGTATGTCATGTATGCTCACATGATGATTTCAGCATGTTTACAAGGCTCAATCAGAGAGAGAGAGTTCGTGAAGGAGATCCTGAAAGTTAGCTCCTGTTTGTGTAAGATGGAAAAGATTATGACATATTCTATCGCTCCACAGTCAAAAAATCCATCCATTTATTCCTCCTTTTTTTCACAATTTGTTTATTATTTTTCCATTTAAATTAACATTCTTTTTTAAGTTATTTTTTGGGGGGGGCTTTTGTGCCTTTATTGGATAGAAGAGAGAGGACAGTGGATAGAGAACAGTGGACAGAGCAGGAAAGGGGGAGAGAGTGGGGAGTGACATGCGGGAAACAGGCCGCAGGTCGGATTCAAACCCGGGCCACCCCCTTAAGGGCGAACCACTCGGCCATCTGTGCCCCTAAGTCTACTTTCTTGAACACAACACAAGTAACAAACAACAACAAAGACTCTTTTAACCCACCTTCCTCCCACTCTCAATAAGATCTTTGGTAAACAAAATAAATGAATTATTAACAAGATCAGTATGTGCCTAGGATATTCAGCATACAGTACAGGCCAAAAGTTTGGACCTTCTCATTCAATTTGTGTTTTCTTTATTTTCATGACTATTTACTAGACTGATTGCCCTTCATTTCTTAAAGTAACGATGGCCACTCCTTTTTCTTTAGTTAGCTGATTGGTTATTGTCATAATATGAATTTTAACAGTTGTCCGATAGAGATGTCGGCTGTGTATTAACCTGACTTCTGCACAAAAGAACTAATGGTCCCAACACCATTGATAAAGCCAGAAATTCCACTAATTAACCCTGATAAGACACAGAAGTGAAAGAAGTGAAGAGAAAACCATTTCAGGTGACGACCTCTTGAAAAATGCCAAGAGTGTACAAGGCAGTAATCAGAGTAAAGGGTGGCTATTTTAAAGAAACTAGGATATAAAAAATGTTTTCAGTTATTTCACCTTTTTTTGTTAAGTGCATAACTCCACATGTGTTCATTCATAGTTTTGATGCCTTCAATGAGAATCTACAGTGTAAATAGTCATGAAAATGAAGAAAACGCATTGAATGAGAAGGTGTGTCCAAACTTTTAGCCTGTACTGTACATATGTTTTAAAGATTGTTAAAATGCAAACAGACACACAGAAACTCAATGCGTCATAAGTTCACATTTGAGTTACTTTCTTCATCTCCATTTCTACCTCACAATGCTTGTACTTCATCCATGGAACTAATACTGAGTCTTTCTAGGTCTTAAAGGTGGTTGCAACAGTCCTTGTCCACTACTATGTGTTTAAGAAAGAAGACCATATCCTGTTTAAGTCCTCAACTTTTCCTCTTGCCATGTAAGTTAGTTTTTCTTGTGCCAGATTACATGACAGCTCTGTAATTCATTGGTCAGTGGTTATTCCTCTTTACCAAAGATCAGGTTGATGCAACAACAGACCAAGAAAGTAGACTCCAGATATTCATTAGAGGTTCTCTCCTCCTAACCCTAAACTGGGATGAGCCCAGCCGCAATGACTCAGTTAGCAATTAAAACTTTAGTCACTCACAACCCACATTTCTGTCTCATATCTCAGTAACAAACTCTTGTAATATCCTCCCTGAACAGCCTCTGTCACCAACACCTCTCACTAACTACATAAACAAAAATAGTTGTCGTAGAAAAGAGACTGTGAGACTCTGGCGACACTAAAAGGGCTGTGTTCCATTTCAAACTCTCACAGTTTGTTGGGATTCTCATTGGTAGACTTCATTATGACAGTTTTCTGTATCATCAAACAAAAGATCTACACTTACTTCTGCTGACACAAATATACTCAAGTATTAAAAGAAATCAAAATTAGACAGTCAAGCAGATTGAAGGTTAACCCTTTGTTCTAATTTTGTGCTTTAATTTTGCACATTTGAATGGGGGAGTAAACAGTTTAGGTTGGAAAGCACTGGAAACCCTCGCAAGAAGACGGTGTCGAGCAACGATGCAAATTTATAGCGTCTGGGAAGTTTGGGGTTGGTCACCACAAAACTTTTGTTGGTACTCAGACAGGTTTCATGGTATTTCAGTCCCTGCAAAATTGTTGGGCAAATTAACAAAGCTGTTTAGAAGACATCACCACTACAGTGGAGGGTTGGGACAGGATGAGCCCGACAGGAGATTTGCAGATTCATTTCTCAAAGTGACAAATCCAGTCACTAATAAAATGAAATTATGCTCATTTCTGGGTGCAGATCTATCATCCCAACCCCTGAAAGGTCTTTAATGATCCATTCAACCCCAGCAGGAAGTATTCATCTTGATTCAGCCTTGGTGTAGTGAATGGTTCTACATCCTGTAAATATGTGGCCATAATAACTCTCAGAAACCATCTGAGTACGATCATCCGACAGCTTTTTCATTCTTTTTACTCAGCTGATGAATATTCCTCAGTGAACATAAAATGTGGTTGTCACGCTAAATGGAAACACAGCCAGCGCAGGCACATAAATAGAAGAGTTGGTACAAAAGCAGAGCGCAGGATCATCAGTACCCTTTGGGCTTGCCTCACACACACACACACACACACACATGCTGTAATAAGCAGCACATTGATATAAAGAATGGCAGGAAGACAGAGAGCATCATTATTGGTGCCGTCTTCTGCCTTCATCCATTTAACGAATCTATTAGAGAACATCAGAGAGTGAGGAAGAGCAGAGCTCTGTGCAGCAATGTGACAAATGGACTCCAGCGGGAGTGACTCATCAGTACAGAAAGTACAAAGAGCCTCTGATGCACACGCTGCATCTTCGTGCAAACTCCGCTTATGTTTTATTTTAGACTCGTGTGTGTGTGTGTGTGTGTGTGTGTGTGTGCGTGTGTGTGTGGCAGGGGTAGCAGCATGTATAATGAGCTGACAGAGCTCAGTGATTTCCTGTCTGGCCTGTAAAAGCAGCACGAGCTTCTTCCTGCATCCTCCTCTGAAAGATCCCACCTGGGGCTGCACACACACACAAACACGCATGCACATACACACACACCAGCATCACACACACTGTCTGGCAGCTGCAGCTAATAATATACAACAGAGGAAGAAGTTCCCTCGATCACAACGTAGTCTGTCTCTTCTCTCCGTGTGCCACAGCGTTCAGATGGCCCTCAGTGGGCACCGGGTGTGTGTCTGACCTCTTCAGCTCTCAGCCCACACACATCAGAACCAGAGCCCAGCTTTAAGCCCACACATTCAATATCAAGCGTCAAGAAAAAGCACAAAATTCAACCCATGAACCACAGTTCCATCTGCAGCCTGTTTTCACTCCCAGTGAGTCCAACACAGCAGCTCATTTAGTGGTCAACACTTCCAAATATGATGCTCTTGGTTTCCATCTGCAGTTATTCTGGTGCTGTTCTCCGCCTTTTTTGATTAGATTAACCATAGTGTTTAGGTTTAATAGCAGGACATGATGGCTTAGAGTGACAGGAGGGAAGAGTCAACATAAAATAAGCTTGTACCCAGGACAGGGTTGAAACCCTGGGTGAAAAACAAGCGAGAACCTCTGTTTTAAAAATATGATATCTAAAGCAAACAGCATAGCTAAAAGTCCACTATTCACAAAACTGATGAGCTGGAAGTGAGAGCTGGTTAATGCATAAGTGATCAAATCCATGAGGTTTAGGCGCTGTTAAAGGTCCATTTATGTTCAACATTAAACACAGGTCTGGATATGGAAGGAGCCTTTTGTCCGTACTCTGTTCATTTTGTTCGTGTTTCCTCACAAAATCATGGAGCCAGTGTTACTATAACTATCCAAGCTTTGCAGGACAGGAATAATAAATAACAATGAGGGAATTTGTTGAAGGAAAGGATTTATTTAACAGCCTGAACAACCACCTCTCTCACAACACTACCTCTGTTTTTGTCTTTAATTTAAGAGACGCATTAGCAATACCTTCTCCACAGTCACCATGTTGGAACTGTTGAACTTTTGACTCTTGGCTTTCCCTCTTAGTGGATGTATTGGTTAATGATGATGCCAACGTAAAGGATGCATGGCGGTATGTTAGCAGTGTCAGTAACATTGTTTAAAATAAAGGACATATGCATTTTCATATATAAAAGGAGTAGAAATGGACCTTTACATGACAACAGTTATAGGGTAAAATGCAGAGGAACTGTTGCGTTCTAGCATCTTGTTTACACACAACCGGTGTTTAAGCCAACCCTAAAATGCAAACTTTTGAAAAATGGCCTGGAGCGTGGAATTTCTCTAGTATGACATTTCACCGTTGCCATGTCAACAGTAAGCCAGGGTTTTCAGTGGAAACACGGTCACCCTCAGCTTTGCCCTTGCGACAACAACAGTAACAATTGCAGACTACTACAATCAGATAAAAATATACACAGCGCCATCTACAGGCCTGGCATGTGCACTACAGTGTTATCAGTCCCTCAGCGCTGCCATGCAAACATAATTTTTTCACTGCATTTTTTGCGTTTTCAGGTGAAACGTTGTCGTGTGAACAAGGTTTCAGTCTCTGCAATTGTCTAGTCAACAAATATGATGCCTGTGCCCTGGTATGCCCTAACAAATCAAGTGACCAAACAAAAGCTTCCATCAATACACCCACCATCCATACACCCATGATGTCCACTTCCCACTGTCCACTCCTGCCCCACACTGATGTGTTGCATTCAGAAGTCTAAGAAAGTCTCTCCTGCTGCACCAGCGATAACTGGTGTTGACTTCTTTATGTTTGTCTAAGTAAACAGTGCAGCACTGATGCTTTGAAGTTAGTGAACAAAGTGTATCTGGAGGCTGGTGGAAACACTTTCATCAGTCAGAGGGGAATTTAGTCGACTGCTTGATGATATCGCAGCCACATTCCTGACAGTGCTGCCGTGTAGAGGCCACTCCAGAGACGTGATACCAGAAAACACAGCTGTGTATATTTCCTGAGCTTAGACACATATACACACACAGGTGTTGCCTTACCTCTGGTGTTCGTAGCCATGTCTGCCACCTTCTGAAAGGCATCCAGGAAGGCCACAGCAGCCAGCACAGTGGTTCTACAATAACAGAAAACACTCATTACTTCAAATGGAGTAGACACCACCTCTGACTGGCTTGCAGAAGTGAGGACATTAAAGAGAGGGTATTGTGCTTTTAACTGGGTTTTCAGACTTTATAATGATCCCTAGGCAGCCCATCAGGAGCTTAACGTGATTTATTGCTCAAGAAAATCCCTGAAAATCTCACACTGGTGTTTTAGAAAACTATCATTTCAGCCTCTGTGTGAAATGAGAGTTTTAGCTGCTGTCTCTTTAAGGCTCTCTATTTCACTAACCCCCCTTTCTCTGATTGGCCAGTTCTCTGGAGGCCTGTTTAGGTCAGAATTGCAGTGTTTGAGGCCCAAAATTTTGATAACCTCATAACATGCGGATCTCTCAACTGGTCAAGTTTCATGAAGATGTTCTTTGGTGCTACCTAACCTATGCAGAGGTTTGAAAATTTGTACACTTTTAGTTTGATGTGTACACCCATGTTAAAATATTAAAAAAAACATAGTACCCCCTCTTTAATGATTCAATAACTGAGTTAATGGCTTTACAGAGTTGGAAGAGGAAAAATGATTTTTAAAAAAAGGTTATGTTGTACATGAAACTAGTATTTTCAACCTCTGGTTTTACTACCATTGAGGCATGTGTGAACTTTTTTTTTTTTATGTGGCTTACATTAAATCTGTTGTTTTCAATTTTATTAGAAAATTAGATAATAATCGTAACATCAACAACAACAACAACAACAACAACCATTATAATAATAATAATAATAATAATAATAATAATAATAATAATAATAATAACAACAATTATTATTATTATTATTATTATTATTATTATTATTATTATTATTATTATTATTAATTTATTTATTTTTATTCAGGTAAATGACACTTTTTCAAAACAGGGTCATAAAGTGTTCTACAAAATAAAAATGAACAGTAAAAAAAAAAAAAAGAAAGTTAAATCTATGGAGGAAAACGTAAAAGCCATAGAAAAAATAATTCTTGTTAAGAAATAAGAAAACTTCATCCGCACAAGCACTCCCACTGTCCTCCTCTTACATTATTCTTTCATTAAACAGATCATTACTAAAAAAATACATAGGTTCTGGGTTTTTTTTTTGTTTATTCTGTAGTGTTGTAAAAAGAAGTTACCGGAGCTGTGAATGCAGCTTGGTGGCCTTGGCGCTGAAGTCCTCCCATACAGGATAAGAGCACTGCAGACACAGAGACAAAAACACACATTAATACAGACAGAAATATAGAAAAGAGTATATATACCCTTGATTCCATCATTTCACCCTGGTATGATGATGAACACAGGCTGATACACACACACACACACACACATGTACAATGGAGAAACATCAGAGCTTGGGACTGACACCTCAACAGAGCTAAGGAAATAAAACAACACTTCTCCTGGTACCAGTTTAATTTCTACATTAAAATAATAATCCTCCAGTTACTCATCTGGGTGACTATGAACTGAGTGTCTGCTCCCTCAAAATACAAACAAAACTGTGCTTGAGACTATGAAGAGTGAAACACAGAACTATAAATGTTTCTCATGGTTTCATTTCTGCGTTTGAAGAATTTTTTTGCTATAAGGGTAGTAGGATCAAAAATATCAATACTCTTGAAAAATATCTATGCTCAAAAGCCGTATCCGTATACAATAGTAATTTGCCATGCAGACACCTTGGCCTTTGTGACAAATTCAGACAGGTTAGTAAAGCTCCCTTTCATCATTTACCTGACTGTATTAGACTGATTACTGGCGTCAGTTGGGCCGGTGACCCGCATGAATGTTGGCTGTTTGGTTATTAGCTGTGGTGACTGTAGTCAGCCATAATTGGTGGCAGAGTACATCTGTGAGTATCAATTCGACTGATGGTTATTTACTTGAAGAGTTTAATACTTCAAGATATTGTTCTTATTGTTCTTTCATTTGTGTTTTTCTACCTCAGCCAAACAAAAATGTTGTTATTGTGGCAATTTTTGTTCTTTGCAGTTTATCTGCTTTTGTTAATTACAGATTTTTTAGATCATTTGCAAGATGAAATATTAATACCTGGTTAGAATAGTGTCAAATTGTGGTATAACTCATATTTTGGGTTAATCATTCTGTATTTATTTGCACTAAGTGAAATATGACTGTCCTGTTTGTTTTTTCATTTTCTGATTATCTTATTATTCTATTTGATTGATAATTTACCTGGGGTTCTGTTTTTCATGTTAATAAAAATGCTTTTTTCAGCCTTTTCAAGTGATTGTCATTTTTCATCGCCTGGTATCAATATTGAGTTTGGAATTTCAGTATTCAGTATATGACAACTGTATTTGCTATGCATTTTTAAATTATCATTATTTTGCTTAAGCAAGTTTTCATGCATCTAAGAGAGTATTAATAACTGCTCAGTTTAGGCTAGACACCTTGGAGCTGGAGACCAGAGCTCAAATTTGACCCTTTTCCTAAGTCACCCCCCAACCTCTCATCATCATCATCATCATTAATATCATCAGTAAAAGTCTGAAAAAACAAATACACAATATATAAAGTATAAAAAAATACACTCTTTGTCTTTCTGCATCCTTTAACCTTCATCAACGTCTTGAACCTGTTTCAACATTCTCTTTGTGCTTAACTAGAGCCACACACACCCTTCACCCCACGCCCAGCCTCACACCCGCACCCTGCTTTATTCCCCTTTATCCCTCAAAACTGCAGCACCCCCTCTCCTCCTTATGAAGCTGTCTCTATCTCCCGAAACACACACTCACACACACACACATTCACACTGTATACACAGAGCACTTGACAGCTGCTGGCATCAGGCAGCATCAAAGGGTTCAACTGGAGCAGCCAGGAACACAATTCAGATCAGTGTCTCTAATTGATGCTGCTCGTCTATCTCTCCCTCACACACACACACACACACGCCTCAATCGTATTATGTTACACTCGATCCAGGTTAACCTTTTAACCTGCTTCATGCCTGGAAATTGTGTGCCTGGGGTCGGATGCTTCAAAATGTATCATGACTCCAAAATATCTTTCAGAGCACGCAGAAGTTGGTGGAATATAGAGCAGGGTGCACAAAGATTTTTTTTTTTTTTAAAAGCAAACCTGGAGCAGAGAAGAAGGAAATGTGTGCAAACGTGTGTGTATGTGTGTATGTGTGTGTGTGTGTGTGTGTGTGTGTGTGTGTGTGTGTGTGTGTGTGTGTGCTAGGGGTGGGGCATCCTACCGTGATGTCAGACTGGCACAGACAGTGAGGGCTGTGCACTCTTTGATCTGGCCTGTTTGATGTGGTTTAATTTGGTCTGAAATCACAGTCCCATTTCCCCCCTTGGTACAGAGAGCTACCCCCACTGTGCACCCCAAATACACACACACACACACACACTCCGCTCCCTTCCTTTGCAGGCTGTTTGAAGTGCCCCATGCAGCTTAAGTAGCGTGGATAGGAGATAACACAACATGCAACCCTCCTCCTTCTACACACACACACACACACACACACGCACACACACACACACACAAATATATGAGCAGCTCAGCATCTCATTAGAATATTTCAGACATTTCAATTGATGAGAGACGTGGCAAGTGACCAAATCATGATAGAGAGTGTGTGAAGTCATGAGTGTGTAGAGTTACTAAACATGCAGGCTGTTCCCACACACACTCTGAGTTAGCATCCTGCTGAGGGTTAATTTAAACATCAAAAAAGTGCAGGACTAGCTGATTTATTTTAAAGTGACAAAACCTAAATATAAAGGAGAGAATGTCACAGGAGTTGGAGCATACGGTGTGATAATCATACAGCTGTGATCTTCATAATGTGTGGTACATGTCAATACTCTCTGCATGTTGAGCAGCATCCTACAGAGATGACCTTTTTTTTTTTTTTTTTTTTTAACTTTGGACTCATCAGCTTCTCAATCTGTGACAAATCTAACAGCTGGACACATTCCTGGGATTCTTTCTAAGATGGAAATCAAATCTTCTTGAGTTCCTCTAAATGTTTCCCATCTGTTGGTTTCTTTTCTTTTACTTTTCTATCCAATTCATCCCAAACCAGCTCCATCGAGTTTAGGGGTGTGGTAACACTGGCCATTTGAACCGTGCTGTACTCAAGTACGATTGGCCCCTGTAGCGTCATTCTCACAGCCCACTGACATCATTATGAAGCATCCTTTAACAAGATTCTGTCTTATCAGTGTCAGCTCAATGGAGAACACACAACATTGATACAACTTTACTCACTTTTATGGCTTATGTGGAGTTGTTTCAGACAGAGATTAAAATGATTATCGAGGGGAGTGGCTGGGCAATTTCAGGTCATAGATTATAAATCATGTACGCGCTGTGTCGGCATGCTCATGAATGAGGAGTACCATGCTGAAGCACACAATGCCAAATGTGCTGAAGCAGAAAAGTGAATCACACCTGTGTACAGTTCACTTGTGGTCACACTCACCAAACAAGCCAAACTTTAGGGTTGAAGTGTGCTTAGGCAGTCAGACCGTGTACTCAGTCTGCAGAGTGAGACTGTGCTGTCAGTGCCCTCCATGTTTCCAAGCTGACTATCTTCTTTTTTATTCTTAAAGTGCTTTACAGTTTAGTCTAACTCAGCTCCTTTTGCCTCATTCACTTAAAAACTGGGCTGTCGGTTTCTTTGTGTTTTGCATGACTTAAAATTTTAATCTCAAAGATTTATTTTACTTTCTGTTAGACCAACTGCACCTAGTAATTTCACTATTTTCATTAAAGTATACACAGTAAGGGGGAAAGCTGCTAACGCTTCACCAGCTTAAGATGGCAGCAGTTTAGCTCCCAAAATCTGTTTTCAAGTAAAACATTATTTTTTCAGTTTCTACATCAATTATTTTTATTTCATTTCCACTCTTCAAGAGAAAAGGTCTGGGAATTATGAATGTTACAGACAGGTCTTTGTTGAAGCAGTTCTGCATTGCTCTGTGAACGGTGATTCAGCAAAAATCAACGTGTAACCCATGAACTGGGGTTAACCAGGGTCTGATTGCTGTCTTTTTTTTTAATACCACAAACAAAAAGAGCCGGCATGAAACAGATAAGATGAGCTGTTCTTTTTCACTGCTGCTTCAAGGCGTAGCTTCAAATGGTGCAATAATGGAGGTTAAAAGCTCACAGCCTGAAACCTTCATGCTGCACAAAAAAAAAGGGTCTGGGTTTGAGAGTTTCTTCACCAAAGAGCTGAAAGAGCGTCAGCGTATTCTCTGAGCTCATGGTTGTAGGAGCGGGAGCGTCGTGATGGCCGAGGGGCACCGACGTCAGACACAGAGCGGAGACAGTGAGTGTGTGAAAAAGCTTACGGATTGTGTACAATTACATCACCACTTCCTGTGTCACTGAAAACCTCAGCAGGGCATGCATGACCGCCTTTCACACACTGAGACCAGACACACACACACACACACATTCAGATGCAGACACACAAACCAACACTGCAGCCTGGCATAAACACACAGTTCTTCTCCTTCTCACACACTGCTAGATTGGTGAGTCACTGCACTGCTGATGCAAAAGCACAGAGCGCTATTAATAACAATGGTATTATTAATAAGAAGAATATGTTATTATGTATAATCTCTATCCCTACTAGAGCTGGGCGATATGGCTGGAAAATGTATCATGATATGATTGTTTCATATCAGTCTATATAGATAATTATTGATTTTTTTCTTAGACTTTTTAAAATAAGAGTCAGGAGAAAAAAAAAAGACAGAATTTATATTAAAATTATTACTGCTGATGTCAATGTTAATCATTCCCCAAATCCATAATAATTTAAACAACAATGATGGTGGGAAAAAATAGATATCCAAAAACTCAACATTTATTCATCTGTTCCAACTAGTGCTACACGATTTGGCAAAATTGTCCAAACAAAATCACTTTCATGATTATTATTATTCTTTTTTAAAGCTGTAACCTTCTTAACACACAAAAAAAGTGAATATAAATTATGTTTTTTGAGTGTGGGCTCACATTTTTCATGCCCACTCCTTCATGAATGGGTCAGGGCACCCCAGTCTAAAACGTCTGGACACACCCCTGCTTGTCAGCGCCCACGTCATTGCAGGTTCATTATAGTGTTTTGCTCAGTAACTGATGGATTTATGCTGAAAAGAGGGTTCAGTCGGTGGAATAAATGAAGTTACAGTTAAAAAATGGGGCTCAACTTTGCCCCAGGTAAAAGTCAAACAACTTCTCAAGCATTTACGTCCGTACATTGTGCCGCTCTCTCCCCAACTTAAATTAATGTTGATCACCCATCAGTGATTGTCTCCTTCCTCCAAGGTAATATTCACAATCATGACTCATGATCCATCCATTACACCAAAAAGAGGATTTTCTCCAGTAGAATAGTAATGTTCTGAGAATTAATAATGTTCTTTTCTTCATTTTCCAAAGCAAAAAGTGATCACAGTACTACATTTTTTAAGAGCAGCAGGTTTTACATATGTGTCAATCGCACCACTAATAATAGTCAGGTGAAGAGAAAAGGATCCCGGCTTCATTTCAATACAAGATCCAAATCAAATTCCTTAAAAGTGCCAGAGATTGCAGAGGTGTGGTTCTAGATTGGATCAGATCAAAGTTTTCTGAGGGAGTTCAGTGACATTATTGAACATTCTTTAGAAGTGTTTTCTATTGATATTGATCATATGTCTGGGGAGATATATCATTATCGTTTTATCATCCAGCCCTAAACCCTGCTGAAACTTTTGACCCTGAAAAGGATCTTGAAATCTTGAAAATTAAACTCAGTGAGAAATTCATACATCTTCAACTGTCAGATGTCGACCTCCTGTTCCTTATCTCCAAAACCAAGTACAGCACTTTTGGGGGCTTTTGCCATCACCACCCCAACACTCCAGCTCTCTTTACCTCCAAACATTCACAATACTAACTCATCACTTCACTCATTAAATAATCATCTTAAACCTTCCTTCACATGACACTGAAAACAGTGACTTTAAATTCCTCTCTTACCCTTATCAGACATCATGTTAAGTTTCTGTAGATACTTACAAGAGTGATATGTTTGTCCTATCAATTTATTATTATGGAACAAGAGAAAAAGTACAGTGAATACATGTTGGATTGGCTTCTCCTAAAGCTATACATAAACACATCCTTCCTCAGACAAAAGGAAAACAAAGAGCATCACAGAAAGCAACCACAAAACATATTAAACTTTAGGAAAGAGAAGAAGATGTAACAGACAGGAAATCGATAAGAAAGGGTTTAATCCATCAATGTCAGTGGCTTTTTTGCTGAACGATTCCCTCGTCAATTCTGGCTGTAGGTACGTATATGGGGCCAGTATAGTAGCAAAAGTATTTAAAAATTTGTAACTAGATCCACAAATGTGTAATTGGATCTGTAAATTTGTAACTAGATCCACAAAGGAGTATATCTGTCAAACATCCCGACTTATTCACAAATGCCTTTAATCAATGAATACAATTGTAATGAGTTTATAAGTAGTTGCTGAAGAGTTTTTCTAATAACAGTTTAAAGAGAGGCCAACAATTCACTGAATAAATGCATTTGTGAATAAGTTGTAATGCTTGACAGATCATAACTTTCGGTCGGAGTGACCCATCTTCACAGAATCTCCACACATGCAAATCGCTGCACACATTTACGGATCCTCTGCAGCAGGAGTGTAGCAAAAGTCACGTGGGAGAAAACAGCCAATGAAGTGGCCTGATATTTACAGATCACACAGCTACAGATTGATGAACTTATTCACTGATCTGTCTCCTCATACAGGTGAATGTAAGCAGCTGCAGATTTATTTTACATATTTGTGGATCTGATCACTCACGCACAGATTTTTTTCACACACAAGAATCTAGTTACAAATTTACAGATTGAGTTACACATTTGTGAATCTAGTTACAAATTTATAGATCAAGATACACATTTGTGTATCTAGTTACACATTTGTAAATACTTTTGCTACAATACTGGCCCCATAGTACTATTAGCCCTGAAAGATAAAGGATCTTTAGATATAGTTTTCTTTTCAAGCAAGAACTTTTGCGATTTAAAAAAAAAAAAAACAGAATATGTGTTTGTTTTTCAGAGATCCAGGATCCAGTGGCTTTTACATTCACTTACTTAAAACTCAGTAAATTGTTGACAAAACCTGTCAAGCAACGTTTTGTGCACAGAAAATTCACAGGAAGAATAGATAATGAATTCAATAAGAATCAGATTAATGAAAGGAATAAATAATGGTATTGGTATCAATAAAATCTTATCATAATCCATCACTATTGTCTACTCGAAGCAGATCCCATCCCGCTCTGTTCCTGTTGGACTATTATAATTTTCTAAAATTATGACCAATTCCTTCCAGCTGCTGCAGTGTGAGGCTGCAACAATGAGTCAACCTCAGCAATTACGTCAACTATAAAAAATTCATTGATGCGGGGCGCGGATGGCCGAGTGGATATGGCTGCGCACCATGAGGTTTGCCCTCAAGCGGGCGGCCCGGGTTCCAATCCGACCTGTGGCCCATTTCCCGCATGTCACTCCCCACTCTCTCTCCCCTTTCCGACGCTATCCACTGTCCTCCTCTATCCACTAAAGGCACAAAGGCCAAAAAAATAACTTAAAAAAAAAAAAAAAAAAAAAAAAAATTCATTGATGCATAATTTTAATAGTTGTCACGTCCTTTTATTGTTTCTATTGTGGTTTACACATGGTGAAATCAAACAGCAGGTGGTAAATGGTCATCTTTAACTTCACTTCACAGCATGAGCTGATTTATTATTGGATGCTTTTATGGAAAAAGATTGCTAAATTCATACTTGAGGGTGTTGATAAAGAAATATCTCCACGGCCCTAACATCACAGCACTGCTGACGTAGGCTCTGCATCTGACACCCCAACAGCCCCTGGTGTTTAGAGTCTGCGTCCTCTTTGCGCTCTGTTGTAGATAGTTTTCAGGGTCTGAATTACAAACTAGTGTCACAAACTGATGGAGCTGATTTAAGTTCACACTACACTGGTAACAACTTCCTTCCTTGTTACCTGCTCACATGACACAGAGCTGATCAATCATAGGTGAGAACCTGACTCAGCATAAGTGCAATGAAAACTGAGAAAGCACATTAAACAGATGATGGTCACAGCTATGAGTTGATGCAGGAAAAACATTTAAATCTTATCATTGTGAATAGGTGAATAGTTCTCTCTGGAAAGACTGTAAAAATACATTAACTTAAGTGTATCAATTAACAAAAATATATCATTGGACTTCACTTTTCAAGTTTTGTTTTAGAACAGGAACTATGGGTGTAAAAGGTTGATACAGTTTAGATTTACAGTTGTGCCTAAAAGTTTACACCCTCCCCAGCAGAATTTCTGATTTTTTTGGCCTTTTCTCAGAAAATATGAATGATAACACAAAAACCTTTCTGTCACTCATGGTTAAATGTTGGGTGAAGACATTTATTAACAAACTGTTTTTACTCTTTTTAAATCATAATGACAACAGCAACTTCATAAATGACCCTGTTCATTTTTTTATACACACACTGATTACAAGCACATAGTTCACAGGTGAGGATGGTTACCTTTAGCAGACATTCAAACATTTGTGTTAACTTTTGTGCATTTATCAGGACGAAACCACCAAAGTTGTGTAAACTTCTTAACAGGGTCATTTTTGAAGTTTCTGTTGTCATGATTCCAAAAGATTTAACACAGTTCTTTGTTAATAAATGTCTTCACCCAACCACTAACCATGAGTGATAGAAAGGTTTTTGTGTTATCATTCATATTTTCTGAGAAAAGGCAAAAAAATCAGAAATTCTGCAGGAGGGTGTAAACTTTTGGGCACAACTGTATATACTTAGATATTGACCACTTTGTGTTTTAAACAGCAAACAATTTATACATTTATCATGTTGGAGATTGATGTTAATTTATTATACCACCATGAGTGATTCTTGCTGGTAAAACACTATTTTCAGTCGTATTATATACAATGTAATTCACTGAGTCATCTGTTGCATTATTTGACATTAAAGTGAGAAATGACATCAACATGTACCACCATAAATGGAGTTACACAGGTAAATTTTACACGTGTGCACTGTTTAGCACTGAGGTAAAACAGTCAAAATAAGGTATACACAACATGATCCCAATTAACCGACTGAATAACCAATAAAAGATGTCAACATAAAAAATGAACATTAGTTGCAGTCTTGATGCAGTGTGTCTACTTCTGCATGGCACATAATTTCCGAGAAGCTTTTAAATGAGAGCAGAGTCCTGATGAGACCCCAAAATTTCCTCATCTGTCAGAGACCCAGTGACAAAGGAAAAACATCACTTAATTAGGCATTTATCAAAACTAAGTTTTATGGTGTTCTGCATTGTTTCACTTGTTTTCTCTTTCCTTCATTTGACAGACTGTGTTAGTTTGTTGAACCACTCTTTACCCTGCTGATTTTGATCCCATGGCATTCATTGACCTTTAAATCTTCTTCTATTCTTTCTATTACAGTTTCTCCATCTCTACTACATCCCAATGAATTGTATGTTTTCTCCCCCGTCTTCTCCCCTGTTTCCTCCAGTCGCCCTCAGTTTCACGAGGTCCTGACTCTGGACTCAGGGTCCCCGTCAACACTTCTCTGCCCCAGTTCTCAGAGCACCACCAGTCCACCCAGTCTGTGGAGGACTCCATTGAGAGCTGCTCTCTTCAGCACTCACTACAGTGGATGAGAAGCTTACTGTCTCCTCTCACTCTTTTGTTCCCTTTGTTTCCCCCACAGCAAGACAGAAAAACAGAGGAAATCCAGCAAGAGAGACAGTGGGAGCGATCGAGCGGTGGAAGCAGAAGGGAGGGATGTGAGGATTAGCCTGATTTTTTTTTTTGTTGTATAATCGAGCCAATTCACACGTTAAAAGAGAAACGCAAGACGCACACAAAAGGGACTAATTTCACAGAGCTTCATGTGTCATGGACTGGCCTGTAGTTTTCATAAAGAGGATCAAACTCATTTTTGTTAACATGGAGTATGGAGGTATAACCCATAGAGAGCAATGCTACATATGATCTGTCACTTCACTCTGGAAAGACTGTTCTGTCTTTTGTCTGCTCTTAAGTAAATAGAGCTTAATGTCCCATTACAAACAGGCCTTAAAAGATGACATAAGTAACAGATAAATACACAGAGCTGGGCCTCCAAACTCAAACTTTTTTTTTTTAACATCAGCTTTAACATCTGACACCTAAAGCCAAAATTTTTGTATCAATTAATTCATTATTTTATTTTTCTGTTCCAAGTGTAGAAACTTCTCCTGTTATTAAAGGTGTTACAAGCAGTATCAGTACAATTATCAGTTTTGAAAAAGCCACTTGGACAAAATAAAGGCAAAACCATAAAAAATACTTTATACTGGTGATGAAAAGTGCCTCAAAATAGGTTGAATTAATTTCCAAATCAAAAGAGAAGAGCGTTCTACACACTGGCACTGAACCTCCACAGCATGACAAGGTGTGACACCATCATCCTACAAAAATAAATCATTTTATTAATTTAAAAGCCGCTGAAAAGTCCAGAGTTGATCTGAGAATCTGATATTATGTGACTATTTATTGATTATGATGATGCCCTAAGTAAGAGTTCAGAGGTATGTCTGAATAGAAACAAGGACTGGTGTCCCAGTTTCTTTAGGTGTCTGACTTCCAAGGTGACACATCAGTGAGCTAATGCTATTTTTTTGTGTCAATCAAAACATGACTTAATAAAGAACAATTCAAAGTTATTATCTCAGTTATTAAATTATTATCAAAATAATGGATTTGCAGAATGGTAGATCAGTGCTAGTCTCGACCAGTCCTGATGGAAAATTGCCAGTCCAAGGTCCAAAACATGACCAAGACCTTCAAAATGTGGTCTTGACATCTGTCTCAAGACTAAGCGCTCTTTATTCATTTATATTTATTGATGACAACCAGAGATATCCAGATTCATTGACAAATTTCTTATTCACTTACTTCTAAACGCAACAAAGTGTTGAAACAGAAAACCTGTGAAAGTCTACTTTCTGTACACAGAAAATTCACAAGAGGAACTGTTAAGGGAAATCAATATCAATACCAATCCCTAGTTTCACTTTGGACTCAAAAGTTAAACCCAAAATCTTGACATTTTTAAGAAGTAAAACATGATCTTAAAAAATCTACTAAAATCTCTTTGGATTTTGGAAAAAGAAAGAATACCACTTCTACAGAATATGTCATGAACTTGATCATTTCACAAATGCACCCATGCTAGTTAGGATTTTCTTTCGTCAGTTGATACAGATAGAGGCTATTTCATTAGTTTATTCAGCTTTCTGTTCACTGGGCAGCAAAAAAGTCTCATATTTGACATGTTAAATGGCTGTTCAAATTGTCATCTACCAGGGATGTCCCAATCCGTTATTGATATCGGCAAAAAAAAATTATTGTCAGATTATACCAGTCTGTATCTAAAATCTCTAATATAAGTACTCTAATACAAGTAGTTCATTCCAGACTCTGCTCCAGCAGCACTGGACCCAGCACGCAGAGCCCACATGGTCACAACAACAGCATGTGTTAAGGTACA
>RPOG01004239.1:0-48047 GCA_008086565.1 Thalassoma bifasciatum
GCCACAAGTTAAGGCCTGGCAGAGACAGTGCTGCTTATTCACAATGTGCTTGTTCTTAGCATCTTTTGCACCTGTTCACCGTGAGCAAAGGCAATGTCTCCAAGTTGTTGTTTTCAAAACACAGCCTTGATGCCAACATCAGTTTCCTGCCTGCAGATTCTTCTCCACATAGAAATGGTTTCAGTAAACATTGAAGACGCCGAAGAATTACAAGTGTTTTACTGGGATAAAGATGGCATCATTTTTGTGTCAAATCCTACATGTAAAAAACATAATCAGGCGACAAGTGTCCACTCTCTGTGCACTTGTGGTCTGTGTATACCAGGGGTGTCAAATCTTTTTCCAAAAGGGCCGTATTTAATGATGTGTATACTACCAAGGGCCAGACGCTCTTACTGACATGTTTACTAACAGTGAAAGTCAGAAATTAGTGTTTTATTTAAGAACTATCAGATTTCTTTTTGGTGATTTCTGAAATAAACAAACAAAAAACAAGTTAAGTCAAAATGCTTGTCCTATCCCTCTGACCTTTCACCAACCATTGCACTGTTTTGTATTGTAATTATTGTATTGTATAGCATTGTATTATATTGTTTGTTTTATACCTGTTTTTAGTCCTCTTTGAATGCACTTTTATTCTTGTAAGCTGACCTTGAATGCCATGAAAGGCGCCCTTAAATAAAATGTATTATTATCATTTTTTTTATTATTATCATTATCATTATTATTATTATTATTATTATTATTATTATTATTATTATTATTATTATTATTATTAATGCAGACCTATGGGATAAAACCAAACCTGGGAAAAATGTCATAATTTTTCATGGCAGGATCAGGATCTGAACTTCATTATGTTTGTTTATAAGACAATGATGAAAAGATTTTCATTTTACCTAAAAAATATCTCTGATCCTTCAGCCTGAACCATATTATGCATCAACTTTTGTCTCTTATTGACCATTTAATAACTTTAATTCAGTCTTGTGTCCTCTCATGTTTTGTTTTTTTTTTAAATTCTCAACGACTCATGAAGCACATTTTTGCATCACATCAAATGCAATTGAACACGTCAGCTATGAGACTTGTTGAGTTTCTGCAGATTGTACAGAGCTTTAGCTTTATAAAGTATCCTATGTACAGTCCAAATCTTTGTGAGATGTTACCAGATATATTTAGATTTCTTTTTTTTAAACACTTGACAGAAACTGTTAATGTACACATTTGGAACATGATTAATTTAAGTAACAAAATTAATACATAGTAAGATGGAAGGAGGGGGCCGCCTGAAAATAGACAGCAGGCCACAATTGACCCCCATGGCTTAGTTTGGACATCCTGGTGCATACCAATGACTGACTCTAGAAGTTGATTTTTCATTAGTTATTAGACGTTAAAAACTAGGTTTCAGGATAGCTTCTCACTTAGTGCACTGTGATTGGCTGGTCATCACCCATAACTGCTCCTTCTCTCTGCCAAGAAACGTCCCGAGTCAACCAAACCATTAACAAAACAGCAAAGGACAGTGTCTAGGAGGGGGTGAGGCAGTGACAGACACTGACACACGTTTAGAGGCCCAGAGATGATGATTGAGCATGATTATTACTGTAAAAGACAAATACATCAAATCAATATTTAACTGTTTATACTGTAACAACAGTTGTTTCACAAATTTCTTCAACATGAAAACCGACCACAACTTAATAACTTAACTACAACTACAGAGTGTTTTTTCTTGTGCACAATGATGCACAATTTCAAACCCAGCTCTACCTACTCCATGCCCATGTCTGGCATGGAAAAACTCTTTCAACCTGTCACAGTCACAAGGATGCGTTTAGGTACTGAAACATAGTACTGTTGGACTTTACAGTTGTGCCTAAAAGTTTACACCCCCTCCAGCAGAATTTTCTGATTTTTTGGCCTTTTCTCCGAAAATATGAATGATAACACAAAAACCTTTCTGTCACTCTTGGTTAGAGGTTGGGTGGAGACATTTAACGACAAACAACTGTGTTTACTCTTTTTAATTCATAATGACAACAGAAACTTTAAAAATGACCCTGTTCATTTTTTTATACACACACACTGATACAAGCAAATAGATCACAGGTGAGGATGGTTACCTTTAGTAGACATTCAAACACATTTGTGTTCACTTTTGTACATTTATCAGGACAAAACCACCAGAGTTGTGTAAACTTCTTAACAGGGTCATTTTTGAAGTTTCTGTTGTCATTTCGATTTAAAAAAAGTAAACTTTTTTTTTTCAATAAATGTCTTCACCCAACCTCTAACCATGAGTGACAGAAAGGATTTTGTGTTATCATTCATATTTTCTGGGGGGTGTAAACTTTTGGGAACAACTGTATATGAATCAATTGTTGATACAACTGACTGAATTGGGTCGGTACCTGTAAAAGAACCAAAGTCTGGTACCCATCCTTAAGCTGCATGGCTGTAAACTGTCCTTGTCAAAATAAGCTAATGAATAAATGTAATGGATAAGTTTTGTGTATTTGTTGACCATAGACTGATATGATTAATACAACATATCAAACTAAGTCTCTGACACCTCTTGTGGTAGAAAAGGCAGATATAAAGAATGAAGTGAAAGAGTATTTTCTTTTCAGCCTCCATTTTGTTCAGAATGTCCTTTCCCTATAAATCTCCCTCTGCTCTATAAAATCACCCCCTCCCCGCCGTAAATCAGCCTACTCATCACCTACTTCTTTCCTCAAGCCTCATCGTCTTCCTGTCTCCTCCGTGTTACCCCCCACATGGTTTCTCATCCTGATGATCTAGGACAGTTGATTCAGAGAGCCTGGCACGAGCTGCTGTGCACTAACACACAAACCTCTGCAGACTCTCAGCTCCACACAGAGAGAGAGAGAGGCACTTCACCAAAACATAAATAATGGATCTCATGAACATTAATAATAAAGGGAGACAATAAAAATGGCTGCTTCTGGATGTTGTTGAGCCTACATTAAGCAGCAAGAGATGAATCATTGCAAAGATGATGTCTGGAATAAACATGTCTTTGGACTTCAACTTTAGCTCAACTTCCCCCTTCAAATGAAAATACAATGAGCTTAATGTCTTTGTTTTTTCAAGTTCCCTGTTTAAAGCCAGTCTTCTACCCTGACAGTGATCATAAAATGTATTCTGTTGTGAAGCTTATCCTATCACTCTCAAATTAAAATGATCTCTTTAATCCTCAGTACCAATCCAGTGCATCACGCAAGCTTTCATTTTTCACAGAGCCTAAAATGGAAATGTTTGCACTTTCTGAGCAGAATTTATTCTCTATGCTCTGATGCTTAACACCCGCCTCTCGCCCTCTTGTTTCATAAAGCAATCTTTAAAAAACAAACACTTTTACATGAAATCTTCTGCTCCTGATACAAGCAAACAAAACAGTATTTTACATGCAAATAACCTTCCTTGTAAGAGCCCTAAAGCACAAAGCTGTAATGAGCGCTTGCTCAGCCCTCTCTCCACGCTTCCACCTACTCAACATTCACTCTTGTGATTGACTTTTGACGCTCTTGAGACAGGAAAAGTAGAGACAGTGGCTGTTGTGCCTCTCTTGGCTGTCAACTTCCTCAATTAAAGTCTTGACAGTGTCTGGCCTCCCACAAAATGAGATAAATCACCCTTTTTTGAGTTTAACTTTTGTCTCATTAGACCAGAGAATCATGTGTCTTGTAGTCTGAGAGTCCTTCAGGTGCTTGGTGGCAAACTCCAGGTGGACTACCATGTGCCTTTTACCAAGGAGTGGCTTCGTTCTGACCACTGTGGCCACCATACAGGCCTGATAGGTGGATTGCTGTAGAGATGGTTGTCCTTCTGGAAGGTTCTTCTCTCTATAGTGACGTGCTGGAGCCCTGACAGTGACCATTTGTTTCTTGGTGGTGACCCTTGATTGCTCAGTTTAGACGGGCGTCCAGCTCTAGAAGAGTTCTGGTGGTTCTGAGCCTCTTCCATTTACAGATGATGGGGACCACTGAGTTCATTGGGACTTTCAAAGCAGCAGAAATGTTTCTAGACCCTTCCCCAGATTTGTGCCTGGACACAATCCTGTCTCAGAGGTCTGCAGACAATTCCTTTGACTTCATGCTTGGTTTGTGCTGTGACATACAGTGTCACCTATGGGTCAGGTGTGTGCCTTTCCAAATCCTGTCCAATCAGCTGAATTTACCACAGGTGGACTCCAATGAAGCTGCAGGAACATCTCCAAGATGATCCGTGAAAACAGGCTGTTCCTGAGCTCAATTTTGAACTTTGTAGCAAAGGCTGTAAATACTTTAGTATATGTAAATTTCTTTGTAGTGGTTTTTGAGAACCAGTTCTTGTTAAGAGTCAATAAGAAATTGTTCGATCCGTGGACAGCTTTAGCTTTTTTTGCTTAACAATTCCTCTTTTTTTCCCTAAAGTAATGTTTTTGGCTTTTTGTGCCTCTATTTATAAGAGAGAGGAAAGTAACCTGACACGCCAGATGGACAGTTTCATGTAACCACCACGGAAATATTTCACTAGTAAGGGGCGCCAGTGAGTGTTTTCAGAGGCGGGGCCTTGCAAAAAATACAGCAGCTGGTGATTTCACGAGCATTCTGCCTGATGTACTCATCACAGACCAATCCACATCAAGCCCAAAAAGACAAGGGGAAGTGTAACCTGACACTCAAGACAGTTTATATCTCTGCTATGGAGATATTTCACCAAAGACAATATAGAAAACAGCACTAGCTTGATGCTAACATATACAGGGAATTATGTTGATATGCTAACAGTTAGCACATATCGATACAACCGTAGTTTCAAAACAGAATTTAAAATTCCATCACAGAAACATGTCACAATTATTCTTTGTGAACAATACTGAAAACTCTAAGAGCGAGGTTAATCGGCAAATGTTTTCCATACAGAGCTTAAGATATAGGAAGTTATATGCAGATTCATGGCTGACTTCAGGACAACTACGACGAGCTCAAAGTTCTAAAAAAAACTCAAAGCATTGCTGGGTGGCCTACTTCAGTCATTAAAACAAAACAACTCATCAATGCCACGTGACTTGCAATTTTCATGTATTTTTCACCCATTTACATCCAGAGATCCAGGATTCAGTGAACATGTGCAGATTTTTACTTACTTCTGTTCAATCATGTTTAGAGCTATCTAGATTCATTGACCATCTTCATATTTATTTTCTCATAACGTCGATAAAATATTGACAGAAAACTTTCAAAGCTACGTTTTTGGACACAGAAAATTCACAGGAGGAATTTATGAGAGAATTAATCAAGAATCAGATTAATAAGTGGAATCAATAAGGGCATTGGTATCAATGAAATCTTATAAATACCCATCCCTAGTTGTAACATAACAATATGTAAAAAAATGAACATCTATGAATACTTTTCGGATGTACTGTACAACACTTGAGAAATTTGAAACAGTGGGCAAGAAAAACCTTGCTGTGTTATAGATGTGATATCATAACTTATGAGAATAAAATACCTCTCTTTTTGTCTTTTTAATCAGATTTGACATATTCTGTTTTCCCTGTAGGGAACTTGCCTGAGGCAGTGGTGCATAAGGAACATACAGCTCGCTGCAGTTTGATTTAAAGGGATAGTGTTAGAGTGGGGTTGTCCGAGGTACTTGTCAAAAGTAGTCCTATCACTCACGGGGGCTCAGCCCCTTTGTTTAGGAACCTGCTGAAATACTGGAAGAGAAGCTCGACCACATAAATGTAGCTACTTTTGAAGAAGTCACACCTAAAGACTGAATATGGGGCCAGTGTTCTCTACGTAGTTAAAAACTATGCAGGAAAAAACCCTGATCTATTAAAATCACAACGACATATCTCACAGCAGCCAAAAAACAACTGAATATAGATATAAAATAAACACGTTTCTTTAATATGCATAATAATGTAAAACCTAATGCATAAATTTGTAGGAGCTGCACCTGTACACTAGTATTTACAAATCTCACTAAGAATATTTATCCTTTTCCAGTTCACCTCTATTATAATGGGGTTTGACATGAAGCAAAAACACCTGCACATGCATAAGGATGTGATTTCTGAGAGGAAGAATCTAACAGTAAAAACAACCTCAGAAGTCTCAGTCTTTCACTCCTGGCTCTCTCTGGGTCACCTGATTAGAAACCAGGATATGAAAGCATTCCTGCACTGAATTCCTCATCCTCCTCCTCCTCCCAAGGCAGGTTTGGAGCGACCCTGTGTATGTGTGTCTTTAATACCAAGTCTAGACTGGCTATGTTGGGAAATGTGGATTAGTTGCTTTCTCTAACCCAGAGTCTCTGAAAGTCCTGAAATCTTAATGTGACATGGCAGAGCCATGTGAACATAAATAATCTAATGAGAAATCTTCCCATGCAGAGCTGATGTGATGTGTGCTTTTGCTGGTTGACTGAGCAGCTATTTATGGAACATGGTAAAGTATGTCAACAGTAAAGCAGTTTTGGGGAGTTTAATCCAGCGGCATGTGTTTGCCCTACACCTTGCAGCAATATTCGCTGCCAACTGTCAACGGTTGACTGTACAGTACAAGAACCCTCCCTCTCTTTGAAGTGTAGTGAACAAGTCAGCCTTATTCTTCTCACTCTATTATTTCAGCTCATTCTGGCTCTACCTGTTGCTGCACTCTGAACGATTTGTTGAAAGTCAAGAAAACACACAGAAAAGCATTAACACTGAGCTAGACCTCTTTCCTGCATCCACTTATTCTATTAAAAATAATGCAAACACTGCAAAATCAGAGTCACTTCTACACTTTATGCAAAGTTCAACTTCAGACAGAAAATATGATTTGAGAGGTGTTTTATTTTTGTTTTTACAAATGCATAGTACAAAAAGCTATGAGGGGTATCAAAAAGAGATGCGTTTCTGTTTTTAGGGCTTAGTTACAGATTATGCCAGCATAAATTTTAAACCCGCTATTATTATTATTATTGTTATTATTATCATTATTATTAGTATTAGTATTATTTTAAGAGATTCACAAAGCTGTTTTTGAAGCTTATGAGTGTAAATGGTTTGTCAGTTGCTTCTTTCTTCACATCTTAGAGCTGCTGGCTTAATGAGAAAAAAAAGTAGTCCAGGGGTAAATAAGGTTTTTTTTTTTTTTTTTTGCTTAACTATGTTCTTTTTCAATCATCACTCACAATAATAATAATAATACATTTTGTTTCTGGAGCACTTTTCAATGACTCAGAGATGCTTTACAAGGTAAATGTAAAAAGAGCTGGATAAAAACAACAGTACAATAAACAAAATAACAACTTTAAAAACATCTGTAAAAACCAACAAGCATAGAAAATAAAGCATATACATTTTTATTTTTTTACAGAAATTAGCTGTTGGCTTATTGTAAAGTAAAATTGTTGTATATTGTATGAAGATTTAAAAAAATCCACTACACTACTAACATAAACAGATGTTTCACCACAAGTCTCTGATCCTATTTGCACGTTTATGCCCATTGAGTTGACTCGTTATGCAGTTCTCTGGTCAAGTGATTGTAAACTATTTCAACACAACAAAACCAACTATTTTCTCAATCAAAATATCACCAAGCCACATTGTTTAATGAGACACCATCTGTTGTCTGTGTTTGTTTACACACAGGTAGTAAGGTATTACAGCATTATGGCACTGGCTATTAACTGGAACTAATAGCACTGCTGTAGACAACATACGACCAATTTTATGTTTACATTATTATTGTAATGAATATTGATAATTGATTTAACTGGGTTGCAATTCCAATACAAAGCAGTCCTAACAACAAACTGGTTATTAAACCAAATCATACAGTGGCTGGTAGGTGTTGGACGATTTGCAAAAGCCACAGTACATATGCAACGGCTACAACAGGAATTTAAACTGAACAACATGATGGAAAAATAGCCACAACCGAAGTTTAAAGAGTTCCACTTTAGCAGTTTTCTCACAGACAGTTATCACAACGGTTCAGTCGATGCAATGGACACAGAAGTATATTTATCAGAACTGTAATTAAGAAAGAAAATGTTTTACTTAGACTCACTACTTTCGTATACACTGACCCGTTGAAACAACAGTCAATGAGGAAACCGCTAAGGTGGAACTCTTAACTTCCATTGAGGCTATCTTTCTGTCATGTTGTAGCTTTTACATTCATAGTGTGGTGTCCACATTTACTTTGTTCCGTTTACCGTCATGTGTTGGCTTTTGCAGATCGTCTGACATCTACTGGCCATGGTAAAATCAAGCTCACAACCCCTCCTCACAAATTGCTGCCAAAGTGCCACTGTTGTCAGTATATCACGACAGAATAAATGCACTCTATTCACCATTTTCTGGAACCGGCATCAAACTGTTTAGAAGGAGGAGTACAGACTCCATTTCTAATATGAAGAGCAGATTAATGAATGGTTAATAAAACTACAGTGAAGTATTTTGTTTCCCCCATCACTGTTTCACCCTATGACTTCAGTCCAAGCACAGTGGTGCCCTTTAACTCACCTATAGTTTTGGAAAGGAGAAGTCACCTCATTCACTGGGATAAATGAAAGTTTATTGGGTAACTCTTGTTATTGTTTGTGTATCAGTCTGTCGTCAAAGAAGAAAATCCTCAGACTAGTCCACACAGATTAGGAACTGATTCATTCCCCTCACGTTTTCCTGAGGCCCCGGGCGTCTTTGGCTGCGGAACAAATTAGACGGAGGTGACGGAGGAGAGCACGGTTTTGTAGATTAATTGGTATTAAGTTAATTAGGGTGTAGCTGGGAACCCCATTGGGTCAGGACCCCGGTATTGTGCCCACAGGTGATTCATCATGGGAACAGAACCCTCACTGACACACAGAGGAAAGCTCACAGCTTTCAGAGCATTGACTAAAAACAGCCCTTCACTGCCATGGAAACCAACCAACCAAGAGCACAAAGCTCAAAGGACCCCACAAGAATACCAAGAGAACACACTTTAACACAACAAAACAACTGTTTGGGATTCAGATGAAATCAATGAGTCTTCAATGCCAGTCCAGAAGATATTGTGTTATTTTGTCATATAGCAGAACATGATGTGTGACATCTACATCACAGCACAAGTGTTTTGTAGCTTTACACAATGTTCTTGACAATGGGTGCAGTTTGTGAAAGAGTAAGAGTGCAAGAAAAGAGTTGTGATGACAACTTATTATTCCAGTAATCTTATTAAATATGGTTCAGTGTAGGGCTGAACGATTTTCAAAAATAACCTAATCGTGATTAGTTCTTTCCTATATCGAATTGCGATTTATTTTGCAATAACATTAAGGTTCCCTGTTATTGTGCTGTTTTACGGAAGCATATTGCTGCCACGATAGAAAAAAAATACCAAGTTATCTAAAAATTTTGAGGTAATGAGTTATCAGGGTGTATGCAAACTTATTGTTATTGTCCACAGATATTAATAACTGCAGAAACTTTCCATGTCTTAACCCAAGCATGAAAAAGAATTGAACTAAATCATTTAAAGGTAGCTGTAAGCAATTCTCTTTACAGTTTCCACATCCAAACATGAGTTTAGCAATCTGATCACCTTATAACATTTTGATTTGGTATCACAAATTTTGAGATTACTCTGTGTCTCAAAATTTTGAGATTTTTTTTTTTTCTTACCATGGCAGCAATACACTTCTGTACTGTTAGCAAATGCATTTTTTGGAAATGAACACTGACATTAGTTACAGCATGATGAAAAAACAATATATTTTTTGCTACTTATGATGACTGCTTTTTGCCCGTGTTAGTCACTTAAGTCTCTTTTTTTCCTCCACTTTTGGACCATTTTTGCTACTTTCTGACTATTTTCCATGTTTTTTTTTAAATTGTCTTTTTGGTCTAGTAGGGTTGAGTCACTTAGGTGTAGAGCGTAAAACATCTACAGCAAGAAATTGTATCTTATTTCTATTCATTTAGGTTAAAATGTAATCGCACTGTCTGCGATCAGAATATTGCAGCAGGACATATTGCGATGAATTGCCCAGCCTTAGTTCAGTGTGACTGTCAACACCACATTTGGTTTCATTATAGAGAGACAGGCCCTGACAGAGGCCTATTTCAGGGTGTTAGATTTCTGAAATACAACAAATATATAATTAGTCTCCTGGTTTATGGGGTATCAAACAAGTTTTTTTTTTTTTAAATATCAATGCTTCTTTCCATCTATCTCTTAATTATCTTTTTTTTTAGTCTCACTTGTTAGTGAATAGGATACGTTTGGCAGCGAGCAAACATATTGTCCTCAAAGTTGACATGTTTGAGGCAGAGAAATTGGTATGTGCAAAGATGTGAGAGACAATGACCAAATGATGTTATTTAAGACAACTGAGTCAGGGCACTTTTAAAACTGCAGCTCAAACTGTGAGCAGGTATCGTTCTGCAGTTGTGCCTTTCAAAAGCAAGCGAAGAAAGAAAAACCTGAGAGCTGGTGAAAAGATCAGAGGTGACCATACCTCATAGATGCACTCAATGGCCCAATCCAACATAAGAGCTACTGGAGCTTAAAGTGCTGAAAATGTTAAGGTTGTTTCTGGTAGGAAGATGTCAGATCACTCAGCGCGTCACAGTTTCTTGGGTATCAATCAATCAATCAATCTTAACCCTCTGATGCATGAATTATGAAAGTCAGTGTCAGGATTTTTCCCTTGAGTGTTTTTATTTGCCTTAAAGCTTGAAAAAAAGTTTTCAATTTTTTTTTCAAATATTTGTAGCTGAGCATTCAACTGAAAACAGTGTGAACTTAATGTAAATATGACTTATTTTTTTGTTTGACATCTTTTCTTCTTTTTTTCTTTTTTTTTTGTAATTTCATGAATAATGTTTTTTAACGCTTTGCACAACATTTTAAATCATCCATTTTTAACACTGAATAATTTGTAGTTATTACGCTGCTCTACCCTCAAATATTTGTCTATAATTTTTTTAAAAATATATATATATATATATATATTTGGAAAAAGAATTGAAAACATTTTTTCAGGCTTCTAAGAAGAATAAAAACATCCTGACACAGGCTAAAATTAATTTTCACCACATGAACCATTGAATTTAGGAGTAAATAAGTTTTAAATAGTTGTCCACTGTAGTGACCACTTTGCACCACAGGGTTGATTATATCGAGCCAAATCATAACACGCATTATGTCAAGTGTCATCTCTCTCAATCCCTGAAATCATGACTCAATCCAGCATCTACTGGACAAATCAATCCAGACCATTAAGGTCCCACTTTCCAACGTGGGGCTTAAGAATCTGCTGCTCATGTTTTCCCAACATCATACCACATCTTTCATAAGATCACATACAATAAAATGTATGGACATTGTATACCTTAAAACATTACAAATTATGCTTCGAATGGTAAATGATACAAGTCCTGTTCCAAGTCAAAAAATGTTTAAGCTAAGGCAGGGGATTTACAACTTAAGGGTGTTACTAATGTTTGAAACTCACAAAGTCAGGACTAGTCTCAAGCACAGATGTGTGTCAGTTTTGGGTGTTAAATTATGGAATGGACTAAACAATGAAATCAAGATGTGTATTTCTATGTTAGTTGTTTAAGAAGACTTTAAAATCTAAAAATGTCAAAGGCTACAGTGAAATTTGATTGAATTTGATTTTACAGTTTAAGCCTTCATGTGTTTTGGAATAATGTACTGTGTACTGATGTTTATTGTGAATTATTCAAGTTAATCCTATGATGGTACAAGGTAGGCTGAAATAAGCCTTAGAGCTTCAGCCTATTCCTTTTTCGGTTGCCGTCTGTTTTCTTTTTTTTTTGTATAAATTTTATTTTATTTATTTATTTAATTCTAACCAAAATAAAGCATTCGTTCACTCATTCCTTCATTTATTCACCTTCAGAGGGTGAGTGGAGTCTCCTCACATCAGGAAGATTGTAACCTTCATCTAATGAGAGAGGGGTCTACACAATATGAGGCAGATGCTCATAATCTTAATGCTGATCAGTAAGTTTTAATCCTGTAGTGCATTGTGGACGCTACAGCTGTTTCCTTCTCCACGCACAAGTTTAATGAAGAGGTCTGCAGAAATGTGAGGGGTGTATTCACTTATGTGATACACTATAGATAGAGTCCCTTTTTTGTAATAAAACAAGCTTTTTAAAAAACAACACAACAGGTATCCAGGCTGTGACATCACACTAAAGGGAGGGAGCAGCTTCAGAGATTGATTCATGTTTAAAAAAATACAAATGAAAGACTCATTCATGGTGAGCTGTGATGTCATCACAGTGGAGTCCTCCAGAAAAAGCATAAATAGGAGCAGTGCTGCTCCCTGAGTTAGCTCTGCCCCCGGGTATTTGCCATACGGGGATGAACCTGATCGGAAGAGGGACCATGAATCCGAGTACCTCTTCCACCTGTTGGGGCCTGGGGAGGTGTTGCACACGGCTGCTACCTGCCCAGGGGTTACGGTCCGGGACCTCTCCAACAGGGAATGATCCAGAGCTAGGCCTTCCGTAAAGGCCTTGTGGGTAGGGGGGGTGGNCCACCCCCCCTACCCACAAGGCCTTTACGGAAGGCCTAGCTCTGGATCATTCCCTGTTGGAGAGGTCCCGGACCGTAACCCCTGGGCAGGTAGCAGCCGTGTGCAACACCTCCCCAGGCCCCAACAGGTGGAAGAGGTACTCGGATTCATGGTCCCTCTTCCGATCAGGTTCATCCCCGTAAGGCAAATACCCGGGGGCAGAGCTAACTCAGGGAGCAGCACTGCTCCTATTTATGGTTTTTCTGGAGGACTCCACTGTGATGACATCACAGCTCACCATGAATGAGTCTTTCATTTGTATTTTTTTAAACATGAATCAATCTCTGAAGCTGCTCCCTCCCTTTAGTGTGATGTCACAGCCTGGATACCTGTTGTGTTGTTTTTTAAAAAGCTTGTTTTATTACAAAAAAGGGACTCTATCTACAGTGTATCACAAAAGTGAGTACACCCCTCACATTTCTGCAGATATTTAAGTATATCTTTTCATGGGACAACACTGACAAAATGACACTTTGACACAATGAAAAGTGGTCTGTGTGCAG
Source organism: Thalassoma bifasciatum (assembly GCA_008086565.1). Classification (NCBI taxonomy): domain Eukaryota; kingdom Metazoa; phylum Chordata; class Actinopteri; order Labriformes; family Labridae; genus Thalassoma; species Thalassoma bifasciatum. The sequence goes on from RPOG01004239.1 coordinate 13,116, forward strand.
CTTATTTAACAGTGTAAATTTATTTTTCCCTCAAAATAACTCAAAATATAGCCATAAATAGCTAAACCCCTGGCAACAAAAGTGACTACACCCCTAAATGTCCAAATTGATGTTTTATATCTACATGAAATGAACAGACAGAACATAGTGAACATAGTGAGGAGCAGTATTAAAGAACAGTGTTATAAACAGAACATACATATATATATATACATATATAATATAATATATAGAATATCTGTTATCAGGTTTATGAATGTGACGTATTATACAACATCTTTGAGTAAACCAATGTATTTACCGATAATATTCATTTTTAAATACTTCTTGATTTTTAATAGGTATTTGATAATGGAAAGCGCCAAATAAACAGAAAAACAAATCAATGAAATAACACTATGGTTTAAGGGTCACGCTGGTATTATTTACACGTGCATGAAAATACACAATCACAAAAACATACCAAGAAACAGAACACTTTTTTTATTTTTATCACAACATTGTCTTCCAGGAAAATGTGGTCAAGACAAAAATCCTGAATGATTGTGATTGGTGATCACTTAAATGTTTGGCCAGATTCACCCTGTTAGAGAATGATGTGTGTATCAGAGTAAAAAGAGAGGCAGGTGAAGTGATGCACCTATCATGCCTAGTGCCACTGGCATGGGACTGGTATGTGAGTTTGAAAAGTGGAATATACCACAACGCGAGGCCTGTTCTGAGTGGACCCTGCTCTTTTAAAACACTGGATGATCTTAGCCACTGTGCTGCAGCTCAGTTTCAGGGTGTTGGCAATCATAATACGTCACATTCATAAACCTGAAAACAGATATTATATATATATATATATATATATATATATTCATTCTGTTTATAACACTGTTCTTTAATACTGCTCCTGACTATGTTCACTATGTTCTGTCTGTTCATTTCATGTAGATATAAAACATCAATTTGGACATTTAGGGGTGTAGTCACTTTTGTTGCCAGGGGTTTAGCTATTTATGGCTATATTTTGAGTTATTTTGAGGGGAGTTTTGTATGTGTGTGTGTGTGTGTGTGTGTGTGTGTGTGTGTGTTTGTGTGTGCATGTGGGGGGTGCTAATTAAACAGCATTAGGATTTTCTGAATTCTCATCTTGATTTCAGTCTTTTGCAATGCATGCTGGTTGCACATCTGTAGAGTTTGTCTCACTGTGTGACTATAAACCACTATGTCACACTTGCTTTAGCAGTGAAAACATATATTGTGTATGTTAGTTGAGTCCATTCGAGTCAAGTCGAGTCAGGTGGAGTTGAGTTGAGTCGAGTCAAGTCGAGTCGGGTTGAGCTGAGAAGCCCACCCCCCCACCCCCCCTACCCACAAGGCCTTTACGGAAGGCCTAGCTCTGGATCATTCCCTGTTGGAGAGGTCCCGGACCGTAACCCCTGGGCAGGTGGCAGCCTTGTGCATCACCTCCCCAGGCCCCAACAGGTGGAAGAGGTACTCGGATTCATGGTCCCTCTTCCGATCAGGTTCATCCCCGTATGGCAAATACCCGGGGGCAGAGCTAACTCAGGGAGCAGCACTGCTCCTATTTATGGTTTTTCTGGAGGACTCCACTGTGATGACATCACAGCTCACCATGAATGAGTCCTTATTTTGTATTTTTTTAAACATGAATCAATCTCTGAAGCTGCTCCCTCCCTTTAGTGTGATGTCACATCCTGGATACCTGCTGTGTTGTTTTTTAAAAAGCTTGTTTTATTACAAAAAAGGGACTCTATCTATAGTGTATCACAAAAGTGAGTACACCCCTCACATTTCTGCAGATATTTAAGTATATCTTTTCATGGGACGACACTGACAAAATGACACTTTGACACAATGAAAAGTTGTCCCAAAGTAACCTAATTTCGTCCCACATGGGTTGAATGACAATAAAACTCCTTGAATCCTTAAATCACCAGACTGAACTGTGTTACATTTGTAACATGTGTGACTCAGTGTACAGAGATAACTGAGTCCAAATCTGTCTCTTTGGCTGACTATTCCTCAAGAATTAGTTCAAACACATAATCCAGGACAAAAGCAACACTGTTGTCGCAGTGAATGTGTAAATTTGAGAGATTCTACAAACTTATTTCATCAGACAACATAAGCTGAAAGCGCTCTGATCATTTATTTCACTTTATTACGCACAGAGGTTTGGAGCAGAGCTCTTCCTCCTTCCTTAATAAAAGAATATATTTTGCATGGTATGACGTCATTTTCATCCACTGTGTTTTAAATGTGTAGAACTTGGTATTAAATTCAAGTCCTGGTTCTGTTTATAAAAAATATCAAGCACTCAGCCGTTCTAGAAGCCTCCTCTCGTGGAGAACTGTCTCAAGAACTCAGGTTTTCAGTTTATCACAAGAGTATGAACCTGTTTGCTACAAAACAAAAGTGTCTGGAGTTTATGCAGCAAGAAAAAAATACAAATATTTAGGACTTTAATATGAAAGTGATGTCCCTTTTGGTATGCTTTTCTGTGACTTGATCAAAATGATGACCACCAAAAACAGAGAAATAACTCATTGATGTTGCATGTTTTAGCAGTTAAAATTAAATGCTAAAAATACTGATGGACTGGTTACAATAACTGTTATGAGAAAATAATGGATGAAATAATCAAACTATGAGCAGCAGGAATAGATAGAATGATGTTCGTTTTATCATGTTTTCCACATTTCCAAATGTGCTAAAGATCTCAGATGAAGACAAACACATCAGTTGGTAGCCAGTTGTATCAGGGATAAAGAAAATTGAAGTATAAACCTAATCTTTTAATTCAAACTGCAGAGAAGGCTTCTGGAGAAAAAATAGTTGCGCATCTGCACGTGGCAGAAAACATTCTGAGTTGATGCGTTTGAACCCTGCATGAATATTTATCAGCTCTTATTCTTCAATTTATGCAGATTATTTGGCTTTTTGAGGATGAAACCGAGTTTTTAATCTAAGCCTTGAGCATTCCTTCGCGCTTGCAAACCTACGTGGCATTTTTAGACAATGACTCGCAAGTAAAAATGGGTTTTATTCTCTCATTGCTCACTCAGAAGCTCGTCATGATCTTTACACATCATCAGATATGTACGTTAATGTGGGTTTGAATAACTCCAAGGGTCATGCTGTGATACAGCCGCCCTGTAGGCACATCCACACTGCAGCTGAGGAAGTCTTCTTCTTTCCCAAAACAATCATAACACAGCTTTCCTGGAGGAGGAGACTGGCTAAAACTGAAAGTAAGGGTTTAACTTCAGGCCTCGCGGAAACGTGACAAAGCCAAGCCTTAAAAAACAAACCTTTATCTCACCTCCACAGACTGCAACTTTAGAGACTCACTATCAGAGGAGGAACTGAGAGGCGGGATGATGGGGAGAGAGAAAGTGAGCGAAGGGAAACAAAGAGGGGAACTCTGCTGATTGGGCACTTTATCCAGGTCAGCATCAGAAAGACAAACAGTGGAAGTCTTTGATAGGGTGAATGGACATATTGAAGATGACTTCATAGCTGTGATGTTTGCCAAGCTGTGAACAGAAAACCTGCTGAAGAATGTGATTTCTAACCAGTGTCTAACTGGGCAGCTGCTCTTTGTGTCAAAACTCATTTCTGAGGATGTTTCTCATTTTAAAACTTTAAACAGAGCTTCCATTTCCCCTAAAGACGACTCATTCAAAGATGCTTCTGGGCTATTGAATATAGAAGGAGCTACGTTGGTTTTGTCCCCACACTGAAACTGTGGTGCAGCTGTTTTCCAAGCAAAGATAGCAGAGGGGGTCACAGCAGTTTGACCTACCAAGTCTGTACGTGTTTAATGTATTTTAAAGAGGGAATATGACCCTGTTCCTTGCGAGTGGCTGTAGTGAGCACAGAAGAAGTAGGGAGTGCCATAGTTGTCAACATGAACCATTTGGTCCTTGTACAACTGGAGTGAGGGGTGTGTCTGCATATTTGGGCAGGAGCCAAGTGCACTTGGTGGGCACTGGGCTTGTCACCAATTCTGTTTGCCACTTTTATCTGAACTGCATCTCAGCTGGTGTTTGTAGTGTCGGTAAAGGTGGCGTCAGGATAGGGTTTTATCTTTTTGAGTTTTAATGATCCAGCTGGCTTCATCCAACTGTGACCACGAGAGAGAAAAGAGAAGCTTTGAGCTGGTTGTGAAGTGTTGTGAAAAAGAGAAGAAGAAGAATCAGGCTGGAGAGCATCTATAGCTGCCATGGACTGTGACCTGACAACTATTTACCTTAAGAGCCTGAAAATATAGCTGTGCTCATAAGTTTACATTCCCTGGCAAAATTTATGATTTCTTGGCCTTTTCTTGGCACACAAAGGAAGGTAACCATCCTTACCTGTGATCTATTAGCTTGTAATCAGTGTGTGTGTATAAAAGCTTAGTGAGTTTCTGAGCTCCTGACAGACCCTTGCATCGTTTTTCCAGTGCTGCACTGACATTTCTAGATTCTGAGTCGTGGGGAAAGCAAAAGAATTGTCAAAGGATCTGTGGGAAAAGGTAATACAACTGTATAAAACAGGAAAGGGATTTAAAAAGATATCCAAGGGATTGATGTGAAGTGGAAGACGAGGGATTCTGTTGAAACCAGACCATGGCCCAGTAGACCAACAAAAATTTCAGCTACAACTGCCAGGAAAATTGTTCGGGGTGCAAAGAAATATCCTCAAATAACTTCAGCTGAAATAAAGGACTCTAAATAATGTGGTCTGGCTCATTCAAGATGCACAATAAGGAAGCACTTGAAGAAAAATGGGGTGCATGGTTGAGTAGCCAAAAGCCATTTCTACCCAAATGCCACTAAGTGTCCCACTTATACTACACCAAACAGCACAGAGACAAGTCTCAAAACTTTTGGAACAAAGTCATGTAGAGTGATGAGACCTAAACTGAACTTTTAGACCATAACCATAAACGTTACATTTGGAGAGGAGTCAACAAGGTCTATGGAGGTGGATCACTGATGTTTTGGAGGTGTGCAAGCTACAAAGGCACAGGAAACTTTGTCAAAACTGATAGCAAGATGAATGTTTTCAGGAAAAACTGGAGGAGAATTGGCACTCTTTAGCCCAGAATCTGTACATAGGATGTATATGGATGTTCCAACATGACAATGATCCAAAATACAAGGCCAAGTTGACCTGCCATTGGCTACAGGAGAATAGAGTGAGGGTTCTGTAGTGGCATGCGTGGGTTATCTCCGGGTATCCCAACTTCCTCCCACAGACCAAAAACATGCTCACACTAGGTTAATTGGTTATTCTAAATTGCCCATAGGTCTGAGTGCGCATATGAAAGGTTGTTTGTCTCTATGTCAGCCCTGTGATTGACTGGTGACTAGTCCAGGGTGTAGCCTGCCTCACGCCGAAAGACTGCTGGGATAGGCCGCTCCAGCCACCCGTGACCCTGAATAGGATAAGCAGTTAAGAAAATGGATGGATGGATGGTTCTGGAGTGGCCATCTCAGTCTCCTGACCTCAATATCATTGAGTCACTCTGGGGAGATATTAAACCTGCAGCCCAAGAATTTACAGGACCTGGAGGCTTTTTGCATGGGTAGTTTTACCATCTGGGAAAATAACGACACTCATCCACAACTATATAGGTATTAAGAACTGGGGTGTGTAAACTTTTGATTGGGGTCATTTTGGAAGTTTCTGTATTCATTATGATTCAAAAAGAGTAAACAGTTGTTTGTTAAAAAATGGCTTTATCCAATCACTAACCAAGAGTGAAAGAAAAGCTTTTGTGATCATTCATATTCTCTGAAAAAGGCCAAGAAATCATAAATTCCGCCAGGGTATGTAAACCTATGAGTGCAATTGTATATATATTCACACTTGCACTGCTTGACAAGCTCCCGCTCATAAAAGCACAGCAAGGGAAAGACAATGACTATAACTGGATGCAAAACAGAAAAAAAGTTTAGAGTAGATACATGGCTCTGGATAGTTGGACGACATTTCTGTATTTGTTGAGGAGAGCTAATAGATTAAAGTCTTCCATGAGCTGCTTTGATGTTACTTGATTAATGACTGAATGGATGAGTACAGAGAAATAAGTGTGCTTCAATGGTGAGGAATAAGTGAATGAATGAAACTCAGACTGAATATTTGGTCACTACTGGCAATAATTCAGTCAATCAGGAAAACTTCCTGTTCAGCCTCCATCGTGTCTCTGTGTATTCTTTTAGATGATGCCAATGAGGCAGCAAGATCTGAGGGCCACCAAAACGACAAAAAGCAGCGGAGCAGAACATGGTGGAGCAGTTTTGGATGAGAAATGATGAGGAAGAGAGGAGAAGAGGAGGAGGAGCATCATCATTACCGAGGGAGTATGACCCAGTTACGCACAATGCCTCCGGGGCGGAAAGCAAAGGGGACCGATAATCGTGCAAACTCACATGCCGACAAACACACGTGTGTGTCATTTTCTGCCAAGACCTGAACGAGTTCTACAGTGAAGGGCAAGGCAAGATACAAGCCTGGACACGCTGAGGTGAGGTGGTGACAGGCGCAAGTCATTGGCTTTCAAACGCACACGTACACACACATACATCACAGAAGAGAAGTGACAGAAAAATCTGAGGCCACACACCATCAGACTGGCTTTTTCGCTCCCAGTGACCTACATTCACCACATTAGAGGAATGAAGGGGTTGTTCCTGCTGCACTCCCGTGACTGACAAACAGACTCTCAGCCATATCTCCTTCTGTTTCTCTGCCCTGCGGTTTCCCCTCAGCTGAGTAAGCTTTAGCTCTGTTATGGATGCTCCATATGAAGAGATGAAAGTGAAAGTTGAGAAGACAAAACTTGCAAAGCAAAGTGAAAATCACAAGAAAGGAGCCGTCCGTAGAAACCTTCCTGCGGGCTGAACTAGATTGAATTCTCTAAAATGATGTGACAACGTGCTCGTCCTGACAAACTGAGACGATGAGGATGACTAAGTACTTTTGCGACAATCTGTGCATCTCTGCCATCGGATCCAAGAGCCATGAGTGTCGCTTACAGCAGGCAGTGGGCTGATTCTATCTTTTGTCTGGGTGTCAGATGGGAAACATGTTGGAGTGGGCTTTAGAGAGATCTGCTCTGTGTGTGTGTGTGTGAGTGTGTGTGTTGTTTGGTTAACGTGCCAGATTGACTCAAGCTGACAAGGCCGACGCGCTCCCTTCACTCCTCGTTTCTGCTGTTTTATTGTTATAAAAAAGGGACAATGGGTGAGTGATGAACAAAGGGTGGAGGAGAGATGACGGATGGCAAACGTTTACTAAAAGTGATGGAGAGAGAAACGTCTACAATTCTAATGGGAGCAGAGGGGGCAGCTGGGGGTCAAAGTGGAGTGAAACCCTGCAGGGAATAAAGGACAAAGTGTGTGCAGGAGGGAAGAAAGGGGGGAGATGAAGAATTGTTTGGGCCGTCACGGTCCCCAACCGATTTCCATAAATGAGTCAGGGACACGTGCCGAACTGTTTGTGTTGCGCTGGCAGCTGTCGTCTTGTTTAGTGTCAGCGACGGAGAGTGAGTTAAACACATGTATTTCTTTCTGGATCTGGACACTAGATCAGGACTCTGGATCTTACTTTGTGAGGTTCCTCTGGATGTATTTCTGGAAAATCTGCTCAAATGTAAACTGATCGTGTTTGTGTTTCTTTGCCTCAGAATATTTTCCAGAACATGAAAAGTGAAACCAAACTGGATGTGCAGAGAGCGGCTTGTTAATGATACTGACAGAAAATGGTTCTCATAACAAAGTTTCTGTACTCACTCACTCATCTGGGTTAACCATTAAACCAATGAGGAAAAAAAACAGGACGATCAGGAGCCAAAAGAAAATAATTCTCTGAATGTGGCGTCAATCTGAAACTTAATGATCCTGTATAAGGGAACTGAAACAAAGTTGTATGTGTTTTAACTGTAAGTTTGCCATTGATCAAACCTCTGAAAGCAGACGAACTGTGGGATTAAACTCCATCATGGCAAGATAGTGAAAAACTTTTCAGTGATTAAAAAAAGTCTCCAAGCTTGACATTACTCTGCATGCTTGAAGCTAAATAAAGCATGATTTTTTTTTTCTGAGTTTCTTTTTCGTTCTGATTTTTCTTTAATAAAATATCTGCCAATATGTTGCACCTAAGGAGATTCTCTGTTTGCTGGTGCCTTGACAAACTGTGTGCTGCTGCTCTCTAGTGGACATACTGTGAACTAGCTTGGAAACAATGTATCATGTTCATGGTGAAGGACAAGATCACAGTTCCTCATTAAGCCCAAGGCTTTTTGATTGATCCTTTAAATGTCCGTCCCAAGTCCACTACATTCAATTTGAAGACTGTTTTTGGGCACATTAAAGGGACTGTGAAGACTTTTTAAGTGATTTTGAAAAAGTTCTGTATCTAGATACATGCTTGATGATAACCCACAATTAAAAAAGAGGTTATCAGCGCTAAAATAGTTACCTCTAAATGCTAAGTCCAAGCTTCCAGAATGCAACAGACTGAACCAGATAGATTTACGGCAAGTAAAAGTCTCTACAACAACACAACGCCAGCTGACAAAGCAGTGAGAGCAGAGAGATCCGTGTTTTTCTCTGCTGAAATTGATTTCTATGATTTATTTAGTCGTAAGAGTGGAAACAGGAGTTGGACAGTCTGACAGAAAAGGGACAGGAGAGCAGAAGAAAGCTAAACGGGAGAGTGATAGAGCATAAGCCAAAGGCTAAGCTGTCTGTGATAAGGTTGCAGATGCAGCAGTTATTCTGCAGTGATCTGTTCAAACCTGAGGGTCTATCAATAAAATACAGAAGTCAGGTTATATTTGCTCTGCTTGGTGAGGTTGGAGTTGGTAGATGAGCAATGGTAGGACATAAACAAGATTCACCAACGTTACATGGTACAAACATGTCTCAGAGCACTGGGCTGTGAGTAACGCTAAATGTAGCTGGCTACTGCATTATGGTGGAAACTTATAAAGCTGGCTGTTGACAGGTTTCAAACTACTTAACTGTTGATGAACATTACCTCATCACATTTTATCTGGTAAAAAGTTGTTTTGGCCAAAGCAAAGTCATGTTTCAAAGATTTGTTCTTCTTTCAATTTCAAAACAAATATACCACAACAGTTTGCACAAGTCCTCCTGCCAAAAGGAGTCACTGCAAATAACTTCATACAGATTCTCCTCATAACCACAATTACAGTGGCTGGTCAGGGCCAAATGCTCTGCAACAGCTGAAACCATGTACATATTGATAAACGCACATCATATTCACAAATGCTTCACATTCAAACATCCACAGCAAATGCAACGAATGAAACAAGCAGCAAAGGAAACGAATGAGCTGTAAGAAGTAAAACAACCGCTTTAACATCAAATGTGCAGTAAGTACTGAAACAAAACTTGAGTAAAAACTCACACACAACCAGAAAACAACTAATACAGAAATGCTGCAAGTTTAGAAGCTGGTACAGCTCATGAGAGAGAGAAAAAGAGAAAATGAGGGGCGGTGTTCCTTAAAACTGGAAAAAGATGGATCAAAGCTGCAGTAGAGCAGGGTTATACTTTGCAAATATGTATTGTTGTATTTTCCATAGGTTGCAGAGATTAGAATGTCATTATACTATGCTGCGAATTTACCCATGAAACCTCTGTCCATCTCTCTCTCATAAGCTGTACCATAGAGGGCCCCCCACAGGCCTGGAGCACTTATGAACTTTCAGCAGTTCTGTGTTTGCAGTTGTTTTCTGGTTGTGTGTGTTTTTGATTCAGGTTTTGTCACAGTGCTTCTTGCACATTTAACAGAACTGCAGCTGTTCTGCTTCTTGTAGCTAGTTTAACATTGATGCGGTTGTTTTGCCTCTTATAGCATACTTGTGTCCTTTTTAGCGTGTTTCAGCCATTGCATTTGCTTTGGATATTAACATTTGCCATTGGATGTGCGGTGTTTCTGAGTATGATGAGCATTTATCAATATGTACGTCTTCTCCACAGTTGCAGAGCATTTGGCCCTGGTCAGTCACCGTACACATTAAAACAAAAAAAAACAACCAAAAACCTTCTTCTTTTAACATTTATAAAGGTATTATATACACAACATGAGAAAATGAGAAGCCTAAGAGAGTTTCACATGGGTTGATTTTGTCTCAGCTTGATTTTCATTCCTCATGTAGCTTTAAGTTGGTTTTTGTGTTAGGGTGTAAGTTCAAAAATTCAATCTGTAAATAAAAAAAATATTGTTTTATTTTTTTCTGTCTTCAATCATGAGGAGCATTCAGACTATTTTTTGTAGTCGACCAGTCAGACTTGCAGACCTCTCTTTACTTGAAAAATAAATCCTCAAGTATGAAGTTCTCATTCACTTGTTTCCCTCTCCCTCGCTCTTTCCATCTCACTGGTTGGTAATTCGTGTTACAATTTTGTTGCAAACACTGCTGATTTTATTGATTATATCTATTTGTAAAAGTTGTATAAAATCATAATTAGTCATACAGAGAAACTTTTCTTTTTACAACTTTTTTTACTGCACCCTGCCTCTCTCCCAAAGTCAGCTGGGATAAGCTCCAGGCACCCAGGATAAGCAGTTAAGAAAATGAATTAATGAATTGGCTGCAGAGCTACTGTTGTATTAGGCTCCCTGCTGATAGCTTGGCCGCATGTCTAAATTCAGGCTGGGCAAATGCAACATCTTTACCTATAAAATATTATCTTCCTCATCAATGCAGCCATAATTTTTTTTTAAATCATAAGTTTTAAATCTTGAAAGAAAAAAAACAGCACTGGTGGAACAATCATCACTTACTGTTTTCTTAACTGTGGTCATCAGTTTGGCTAAAGTGCTGCTTCTCTCCATTTTCAGCTGCAGACTGTTGCTTTTAATGAGCCATGCTGCCACCATCTGCTTTACTACAGACATTACCACTTCAACAGACACACTGCAGCACTTTATTAAACCATAAGTCTTCTGTTTTTCTCTATTTTTTTGTTCATATGTTCATATGTGTTTGTGTGTGTGTGAGTCAAAGAAATGCATCCTGACTTTTATCACTGCCTACACAGGCTATAATCAAATAAGGGGCTGCTGAAACCATAGGACTGTGTAAATGAGGTGAAAGAAGCCAAATTGACTTTATCTGCTGCTTTGTGGTCTTCTGTTCTGGAAACAGGGTTTTAATATTTGGCCCATCTGGTCCTCTGAAGAGCTGGTGACTTTACCAATACTAACCACAAAGTAATGATGTCTACACCAAAGTCGAACCAGGTACATTTTTGCAGGTGAAATAGCTTTTGGACAGGCTAACAAATCAGGTGTATTCAGCAAAGACCACAAACAAATTTTTAAAAAAGTATTAAGATGAATCTCTTATTTCAAGAAACTTGATGAGCAAATTTTTCCTACCACATTGGCAGATTATTTTTTTACTTTTTACAAGCAATTCAGACCTCATTATTGTCTTTAAAAAACTTGGATTAAGACATTCTCCAAACTTTTCAGTTAAATGTAGCTCATATCAAGAATAATGAGACAATTTTTGCAAAAAATACAACGAAATGCCTCAGTTTCAGTCCAGCTATGAGGTCTTTACACTGGCTGCCTGTCAGTCGGAGGACAGATTTTAAAATACCTCTGCTGGTTTATAAAGCAAGAAATGGTTTAGGGTTAGGGTTTGGATATATCTGTGATCCTCTAATGCAGTATGAACCATCCAAACCACTCAAGTCATCAGGATCAGGTCTGCTTTCAGTCCCCAGAACAAAAACTAAACATGTAGAAGCAGCGTTCAGCTTCTATGTGCCTTATATCTGGGGAAAATTCCCAGAAAATATCAGGTCTGATTAAACTCTCAGCTCTGTCAAGTCCAGGTTGAAAACTCACTTTTTCACATTTATTTCATATTAGAATATATTAAATCATTTTAATATCTATTTCATTGTACAACTCCTCACTTTAACTGTAATGCCTACATCTTTATATATGTTTTAGTATTTTATAACTGTCCTTTTTGCCATTTTATTCTATTCTGTCTTTTTCTTGAGCCAAATGTTTGTTTGAGTTGATTTTTAATTGTTTTCTTTTAATGTTTTACTGACCTTTTTAATGACTATTTGTATGTCTATGTCTCTGTGAAGCACTTTGAATTGCCCTGTTGCCGAAATATGCTAAACTTGCCTTGCCTTTCCTAACTTTGGACAACTTTTAGAGGCAAAGAGACAGTTTTGAGGAGGACCTTCAGCCTCCTCACCCACAGGTACAGAGTGTCCGTCTGCCAGCAACATCTTCAAAATGTACAAGTTATCTAAAAGTTGTTTAAAACCATTATAATAAACCTCAGGGTGTTCACATAAAGAAGTCAACTTCACAGACCAAAACCCATTTTTTGGGTCTATGTTGTTCCTTCTGCTTCAGGCATCATGCACACACTCAACGATTTTTTTTTTTTTTTTTTTTTTTTTTTTTAAGCAATTCCATATTAGTTTTATATTTTAGGACCAGATGCACTTTGATAACTTTTATCTGGAATGGAAATGATAAAACATTACAGGTACGCTGTGTCAAGACTGGAACAATCAGCAGTATCTTGTGGTCAGGTCTTTGACTGAATTGAATTCCTTACTCATCCTTTCCATGAGGGGCCTTTTAAAACCTGAAGCTCCTGCACTGAAAAAAAGAAATAGCTGGACCAGCTTAATTGAATTGTTTCAACTGGTATCACCGAAATGAATTCAGTTCTTTGAAATTATGTTGGTCAGTTAAATCAACACACTTGATTAAGTCGAATGTACTTAATAATTCAACTTTTGCTAATCAAAAATGCGTTAATTTAACTTAAAAAATTTTGTTTTGATTAGAAAAAGTACATTTGACTCAATCAAATGTGTTCATTTAACTTACTAACACAATTTCAAAGAACTTCATTCATTTAGGTCTTACCAGTTGAAGCAATTTGATGAAGTTGGTCCAGCTATTTCTTTTTTTCAGTGCTGCCCCTTTCTGATTCAACAAGCTAACTCGAATCTTTCATACAAATGACAAAAGCAATGACTTATTAAAGTAAGTTGAAACGTCAGAACTCATTGTGTTTAGTAGAAATAAATCAAATCTTACATCAAGGTGGTGATGCAGAATTTTAAGTTGATATAATACAGGAAAATACATTAGAAACCTTAACTAAAAAAATGGAGTGTTATTTATTCAAAAAGTTACATACATGAATTACCTTTTTACAGTGTGTGATGTGTGATCAATATGATCCTTGAATGGTTAAGTTTTAACAATAAAAAACACCTATAAATAAGGTGGTGGAAGATGGTGGGAGAGAGGAAACCACTCCAATGTGAATATAAAACTGCATAGTCCAAGTTAACAAATACACCTAGAATTATATCTAAGTTAGTGTATACAAATATAAAACATTTCAATTTAATATTTTAGTTTCTATGTCTCTCCAGTAAATGCTTATAAATTCTGCACGCTGCACCTTTAACAGAATAGCAAACACCACAAAAACACAGCAGCACAGACTTCCGGTAAAGTCTGTTACAATAAACCACAAGAGAGCAATATTACGAGTGTGACACATTCAGCAAATGTCACTGACAACATAAACAGACTGAAGAGTTCAGTTCAGTTCACGAACTTCTGACACAGCGAACAGCATCAACTTATCAACACAGCATCTACGTCTTCAGTTACGCTTAAATTCAGCCTTGATATGATCTTAAAGGAGAAGCTGTGAACTTATTTAACCTCAGAAAAACTGTCATCAAAGGGGAAACCAGCTATGGTGACCAAAACTCTGCTTTGTGTTTGACTACAGGTGGTGTGTTTTTCTGCTGTAGAGTGATTTTTTTTTAACATGGGGTTTGAAAGCGGTAACAAGAAGTGCTGCAGTTTGTGACCCTCCCTGTGCTGGATTACTGGCTCAGTAAAAAGACCTAGTGCTCTATGAGACACACATCTGTACATAAGTGTAATACAAGTTTAATCAGCTTTGATGACGTTCAAAGATTTATAGATGGAATAACAAGTCATAAACACTTTCCCGTCACTGTGACTGCACTTTGGCCTGTTGGTGTCAGCAGGAAATCAGGTGAAAATTCAGACTGTGAACCCAGTCAGGGTTAGTGAGCCACAGCATATATTCTACAGGTTTATACCTTAATACCTGAGTTTTCTCTCTTCACATGGTAGAAAGACTTTATTTCTTCAGGAAACACCACTCATTTGTATGACCCTGTCAAATATATTATTGTTTACTGTATATGTGGGAAGCAATGTTTGTATAGTATTTCTAAAGCCTAATAAAGTAGCAGAGATGTGCAAATATATTGGAATATATTTTTATCCATCCCAATGAGTCAGTTTCTTTTGTTTATTTTTTTTGTTTGTTTGTTTGTTTGGGTTTTTTGGCAGTGAACAATGTAAAACAGTATACAAAAAAAAAATGAACGTGAACCAAACAAAATCCCTTAGTCAGCTACATTTTGATCATGACAGCCTGTATGTAACCACCATAGACCAAGTTAAATGAACGCACTCTGTGACATCACCTGTCTGTTTCTGAAACAGAATTTTGAGGCAAAACAGCTGCCAAGGCCATTTTGAAAATGGGACAGGTGACAAGTCCCCACACTAACAGCTATTGAGCACACATCAGACGTGATCTGAGCTGTATCTGTGATTGGGCGAGCTTACATTCGTAATATCACCCAAACCGCAGAGTGAGAAAAAAGTTCCCCCTCAGTGCTGTGTATGACATTAGTAAAATTGGTGATTCAGACACAAGACATTATTTTGTACCAGGCTGTAAACAGGTTTATTTCTGCTGTAGCCCAACCATTTAATCGGTGGAGCCGCTCCCCTCACATACCCACTATGCTTTCCAGCCCAGTTTACCTCATTCATCAGTTGGCTTACAGTCCTTACGTTGAAAGTTAATGATTAAAGTTTTCCGTTTTAATTTTTTTGTGCTCAGCTCCTTTGTCTTTAATCATATTTTGGGTATTATAACAATTCATGTTCATGCACAGTATATATCAATGTGTATATCTATGTTCATATTTCATGTATCATGTATACGGGATATCAGCTGGTTTATTGAATATTGGCCAATATATGGGATATCGGCCTTTTTTGCCCCCAGTTTCGGTATCGGCCCCAAAAATCCCATATTGATCAGGCTCTAATAAAAACAACCTTTTTTGGTTTGGTGTGTATGTGACTTCCAGTACCAGCAGCCGCCTCAAGTGGATACTAGATGAACAGCAGATTTTAGCACCTCAGCATTGTCTCATATTTTTAGATTGGTAGTTGCTGCTTGGTTCCTTCACCTGCTTTCTCACACTATTTACTCTATGTTGGGGTTTGAAATTGTAGACATACAGACAAGGTGACAACATTGCTACTTTCCTATCATGAGAGCTTAATCTGTCCCTGCATATCCAAACACTCATCTATAGTGTCACCCTCTGGGGTCAGACGGGGTCACAAACAGTGCACTCAGCAGTAGTCGAAAACATCTTTTCATGTTTGTGTTTGCTACTGACTGATCTTAGAAATAAAGCATTCTCACTTCCTCATACTTTGTAACTGACTGTGACTGTGCTTTTGACTCACTTTGACTGTCAGGTCATTTTGACCGAACATCGTTATTAGTGCCTTTTCTGTACAGTTTACATGGAAATATGAATAAAAGCAACACTCCACTTTTTCCAATGCTGGGGTCAAGCTAGGAAAAGTCATTACATTTCAAGTTTAAAGGGGGTTTTTCTCAGCTGTTCACCACAGTGGCAGGTCATTTCAGGTGAGGACAACAGGGAAATTCAACACACTGAACCATATCCTAAAATATATACTGACCTCATGAGACCAACAGAGTAACACTGAAGTGTGACCTCACATGAATCTTAGCATTAAAACTAGGGCTGAACAATGCACAAAAAAAGTCTATTTGCAATTATTGTTTCCTATATTTATTATTTCTAGGTTCTCATCTTATATAATCAAAAACATTTTAGGACATGAAAAGTTACATTTGTTACAGCACAACAACAACTCACTGCTACTACAACTGTGACTGCTTTTTGTCCATTTGAGTCACTTTTCAATTCCTTTCTGCCACTTTTGACACCTTCTCACTATTTTCCAGGTTCACTCCATATTTTCTTGCCAATTTTTGTTGTTTTTGCCTATTTTTGACACTTTTGGACCATTTTTGGGCAACAAACTGACTATTTTCCTCGTCCAATCCCAACTTTCTTTCCATTTTTGTTGACTTTCGCCATTTTTTTTTAAACACTTTTCACCCTTTTCATCCCTTGTTTTTTTTGTTTTTTTTTTACCATTTATCTGATTATTGAAGTTCCCTCCATTGTTCATTTTTGATTACATTTAACCATTTTAGTCACCTCCCACCCTTTTTTTGCCCCTTTTGGACCAATTTTTTGCCACTTTGTTCGGTATTTCCAAGTTTTATCCCATTTGAAATGCCAATTTCTTCTGCTATTTTTGCCTCTTTTTTACCACTTTTTTTACTACTTTTTACTTTTTTTTTTTTTTCAAAGTTTCCTCCAAAATTTTTCAAGCTAATTTTTGTTGCTTAATAGTCACCTTTTACTTCTTTTTTTGCAACTTTTGTACCATTTCTAAAAAATATTTGCTCACTATTTTCCAGGTTCACTCCCAATTTTCTTGCTAAATTTTGTTGTTTTTGGCCATATTAGTCACTTTTCACTCTTTGGGACAATTTTGCTTCTTTTTGAGTACTCCAGGTTGTATTCCAATTCAAATGCCAAAATTTATTGCTTATTTTTTTGGCAATTTTCATTATCTAAAGCGAAGTGTTATTGCTACTCTTTGCTGTTTTTGCCTCTTTTTAACACTTAGATTGTTTCTTTTGTAAAGGTAGTTTTTAATAGTTTGTCTATTTGGTTGTGCAGGGTTGAGTTACTGTGGTGTAGAGTGGAAAACATCTCTCACAAAAAAATGTAGCTGATATGTTGACACAGTTCAGGTTATAGAAATATTGCACTGTCTGTGATTAGAATATTGTAATTTAATTTGTGATTAATTGCCCAGCCCTAATTTAAACTTGAAGTTTTTGAGGTTGAGTCACAGTTGCTTCATTTTGAGAGTTATAAAAATGTTTGTTTCCAGATGCATCTGACATAGTTTTTCCAACAGGATGAGACTATCTAAATTTGAATATGGGTTGTCGTGGTTTGGAAGTGCGCACGGTCAAAGATTGTGGAGCCGCCATGACCAAGCCTGTCCTTACCCGACCTCCAAACTTCATCGTCTCCTCCCCTTTCCCTCCTGTCACTGCTGAACTGTTGCTGAACCGTTGGCTGCCTTGAGCAGTGAATAACACCCACATTCAGTCAGCCCACGGGCTCAATGCCAGCAACAATGGGACGACTGTGGCCCGGTGCCAACCTGAGTTTATGTAGACATTCACCTTTGAAGAAAAGTTGCGACACACTCAACCTCTTCAAGTAGAAGTCTTGTCATAAACTTCACTCTCACTTTCTCACACACATGCGCACATGCTCTGGTTTCCCACCCACAGTGAAACATAGTCCCCTCATGTCCTCGTGTAACCTCACCTAAAACGACCCCTTCAGGCAGGGACGCACCAAACAGAAGAGTCAAAAGCTTGTATTGCAAAATAAAAACATGAAGTGTATCTGTGCTGTATATAAAGAGCTGAACTCGGGCCACTGTGTGAGTCCTGTCACATGCTCGGTTAGATTGTTTACTTGCACTAGTCTGGTCGCCTTTCTAAGCTCCCTCCCTCCCTCCCTCTCTCCCTCCCAGTCTCTCTCACCCTCCCACCACTTGTTTCCTGCTTGCTGTGCACAGACGAAAAACGGGATAGAAGGCCAAAATAACCCTTTTTCTCCCAAGATCTTTTCCTGCTGCATCTCCAAAACCCTGCTGTTTGTCCTCTCACATCAACCGTGAGTATCTGCTTTTGCTCCATCGAACAAAAAGGCTTTAACAGAGAGCGTCCCCCTCCTCTGACCCCCTCATGCAGCACAGTTAAGTGGCGGACGTGCAGAAAAGATTGTAAACCATGGCACAGATCGAAATCAGATCAGGTCAAAGCTGGGGGATCTTTCTAGTAATGCATGAATGAGAAACAGCTGTTAGGAGAGGAGACTGAAATACTGTAGATTCAGACTAAAGCTGTTGCTTCTGTTTTCAAACTAGAAGAAATGCAATATTTTGTGCAGAAAGAAAAAACTGAAAAGTGTTTCAGGAAATTCTTATCAAGTTCATGCTCAGCTAATTCTCCAGAATGTCTAAAATATACACAGGATGAAAGCTGAAAGATATTTCTTGTTGAATGTTGCAGCTTCATGAAGCTTTTCTCATGAAAGAAAAGATTTAGAGCAAATTCTGCAAGTCACATGTTACGATTAAAAGAAGTTTGAAAGAAAAGTTTCAGTGTTTACAGCAACTCCTGACTTTCTAAGAAGGTCAGCACGGACTCTTAAATTGACTGACAGCCAAATATCCGCCATTTTCATTTCTGTCTGCGTCAGTGTGTGTGACAGTGTGTGTGTGTATGACGCTGGTTGTGTGTGTGGGCCACAGAGCGTCAGGTGAAAGGACATAAATAAAAGCATTTATATCACAGACTGTGCAGAAAATGAAGGTCCTTTCTTTACTTGTGCTTCCATCTGTGACACACTTCTTACCTTCAGCTTACATGTGCTCATTTTTACACTAATGCCATTATGATCAGACGTGTCAGTTTTAATCCTGAACTAACCACCTCACACCAAAGTGTGTGGCCTGAAGCCATCCTCCTTTCACTGCAGCATCAGTGAAGAAGCTGCTCAAACCTGTTCATGTTATTTTCACAAATCACATCTTAACCATCAAAGGCTTCAGTCTTAAACAGATTTTTCACGCTGCAGAGTAGTCGACTCTAAGTTAATGAGGTGCCCAGACTGGCAAAGCAGGGATTTGACATTCAACCAGACTTTCTTTTAAAGCACTTAATGAGATTCCCTGTGTGGAATAACAGCACATAGTGACATAAGTATGTTGACTCTTAGCCCTTAGAGAAGAATGAACAGCCAATTAAATACTTTAACAAGTGCAACACAAAATCTAACAAGTGGTGATCTTCAGGATGAGTGGAGAGCAAACATATTTGTATCTGAGCCTGAGCAACTGTGTAAAAATAACCAGGTTTTTACTGGTGTTGCTTTAGTTATTGCCTCCCACAAGTGTTCCTCTAGGACTCATGAATCCAGCTCAGTGATTCTGTCTCAGTAACATTAAAAACCACTTTGTTAAAAATTACAAATCAGGACAGGTAGAAATTGTAACACTCCTCAGCAATTAAACACAAATAGTCAGAAATAAGCAACAGTTATTGACTGATTGATCCAGATAAACATCTCATTTCAAGATATTTTATGCTATTGTGATTTTTTTTTGTATGTGTGTATATAAGAATATCTGTATGAACCATAGACTGTATATAGAATGGACAGCATGGCTCCACCTTTCACCGTTTTACAGTTTCAAAGCCAATAGAACCCCCTTACAGGAGCTGCCGTTGTGCAGCCAGAGTCTGCGCAGTCGAGAATTTGGGTGGAACCAAGTAACAGGAAAGCAAAACTGATGAAAGAAAAATTCCCAGAAAAAAGACTTGTGCACAATGCAGCCAAATAACATCTTCATACCACCATAGCGTAAGGATGTGACAAACCATTCAACGAGGTGTAATCATTTTCTAAAAGTTTTACCACCTCTCATCTGGAATACATGAGGAGAAAGAGATTTTGACCTATACTGCAGCCAGCCACCAGGGGGAGCCGTTTTTGTGGAGACCTAAGTTAGAGCCGGCTGTCATAGCGTCCACTGATTATACAGTCTGTGGTATGAACATGTTATTAGGGTATATGTACTTGTAAGTGTACATATGTGTGTGTATGATATATGTATATTTAATTCATTAGGTGCAAATCTACTTGGTGTGAATGGGTGGATTTATGAATGTGTTCCACTGTGTGTTCTTTATGTATATTATCATGTATTTAAATTTGTCCCCTTTTCACCATAAAACTTGAAAACTAATAATGAAACATTGTGAAAAAATAGATTACACACTAAATTATTACCTAATTACTCGAATTTCTTGCAACTGGTAAGAAAAAAAAGAAAGAAAGAGAGAGAAAAAAAAAAGGTACCAACAAGGTTAGACAAAATCGCATCAAGTTTTCAGTGTCTTTAAGAAAAATATGGAAATTCAGGGAACTTGGGTGAAAATTTGCACACCCCATTCGCAAATGTTTTTACTAGCACTAGCAATGGAAGTCTTATTTTTTACTTGTCAAATTTCAAAATAGGAAATTTAACTGGAATTGTCAGATTCCTGTTAAATCTAAAAATAACCTTGATGATATCTATAGGCACCAGAGAGCAGCTTTACATGTACAAGTTGGGTTTATCACTTTCTTTTAAAGTATATTAAAAGGGAGAACAATACCCCTGAGGTTAAAACTTTTATTTCTGAACTTTATTTGGTTACTGTGTGTGAAAAATAACTGCAAAGCATCAACCCTAAGCAACAATGATTTTAGGTCTTTTCAGAAAAAGTTAGTTGTATGAAAATGTGATATTTCTGCATCATCAGCAATATTTAACATGATATTTAGATCTGTTCTTGTAAAGTGAGCTACTGTCTTTCATTCCTGGTGAATCATACTGTCTTTTTTTTCAGCATCATTAGTTTTATTGAATCTATTGTGGTGAATAACCTGTTGATTTGATGATATTTGAAACACTCATCAGTTGTTAGTACAGAGAAATGCTCTGACTTACCTTTGTGTCCCTGTTGTTTCAGATGCTCCACCTGACTGCAGGGCGTGTGGGGGGGCTTCTGACCAGGCGTGCCACTGCTGCCCTGAGCCTCAGCAGCGCGAGGATGGCGAGCCACGGTACGGAGACATCAGTGGTCTTTCTGTTTACCCTTTGAAATAGAGGAATGCATGCATTTAATATTCTACTTTAATGTAGCGTTATGACAGAAAAGTAGTGGGACAAATTCAACTGTTTTAGTCAGATCGAGCAGTGTTTCTCAACCTTGGGGTCCGGACCCCATGTGTGGTCGCCTGGAATCCACAAGAGGTCCCCTGAAATGTCTTGGTAAAATTTAACAAAATTACTGATGAAAAGGTTTTCTTCAGTAACTATTATTCTTTTAAAAATTATACAACACACTGAAAAACTGCATTCTATATGTTCAAGTCTTTAGTAAGCATTTAATTGAGTATTTTCAGCATTGTGTTATGAAGTATAGAAGTATATCTGTAATTTGAGTGTTTTGTTTTCAAATATTTTAGTATTTCATGAGGTATTTCACTATGGAGTTAGCCCTTGTTATTAAGTATTTTCAGTATTTTAGTATTAGGTATTCCAGTATTAATCGTATTTTTATCAAGTATTTTGGTATTTTTTGTATCCAAGCATTTTGCTTTTAATTTTTATTTTCCTGGATTCAGTATTTCAGCATTTTAAGCAGTAGACTAAATTTACAGTGCAGAACTGAACTTTGTGCTGTTTCGTTTACATTGTTTATTGCTTAGTTTGCCTTTTTATTGTCTCTTGGGGACAAATAAAGTTTTTTTGAATTTGAAAATTCACTTAAAATAAAGTTTATATCCTGATCAGAAAAAATAAAATTATCAGTTTATGAACTAAGTCTGGCTACTCTGTATATACAACAAAATATAAAAGATGGGATAAAATAAATCGTAAGGTTAAAATAATATCTCTGAGGTCCCTAGAAATTTGGGATGTGGAAATGGGGTCACGGCCCAAAAAAGTTGGGAACCACTGAGATAGAGGAGCAGTTTCAGTGAGCCATCAGGTTTTGAAACTATTTGCCATACTTAATTTTTTTTCGTCCCACGATTTCAAATCAAATTTCTCCATGTTTTCTTTTAGAATTAAAAAAAACATGTATTCTCAGAGAATTTCTCAATCTTTCGGCATCAAAGAGTCAGAGTTGTGCAGCTTCATCCTCTATTGTGACAGTAGATGTTTGTTGGGGATGAAACAAACAGCAAGATCAAAGTGAATATTTGTAATAGTAGATTAAACTTCATGACACCAGTGTTAAATTTATCTAGGAAGTCAGGCTCTGTTTTAAATTAACTGCTGTTTCTGTGCTGCTTAAAGCGCTGATGTGTCTGATCAGGCATTACACCAGCAGATGGTGCTGCTGCACTGTTATGATGAGTCCGTAGAGTCTGTTAGTCTCACCATAAGTGCAGGAAACATGACAGAAGGTGGCGCTATTTTCCTGAGTCTTCCTGTCTGTTTCTCTCTCCGTTCAGATGTGGTGGAGACGGTGGACATGTCTCAGCCCATGTACTGGGACCGTCTGGACACTCCTCTGCCTGACAAGCCCTTCAAAGACGTCCTGACTGCAGCTGACAAGAGCCTGAAACAGAAGGAGAAAGGACCCTGGGGTCAGCTGACCAAGGAGGAGAAGATCGCCTGTAGGTTCTTCCAAACTCTCAAATTAGACTGCTGAACTGTAGCACAGAACAAGTATCACACCAAGCTGAAAACAAACAGAAACAACAAATATTCCAGATATTTCCACCAGTTTGCATCTGATCTTCACACTTGATAAACAGTACAAACTCTGCAAACACTGAATTCTAAGCAGGTCACTCTGTTTTATATTTAATACCAATTATCTTATTATTGTTGATATTAAAAGAAAAACATTTCAAAGGAATTATTGAAATTTCTTTTCTAAGAAAGGTGGAGCAGTTTTCATTACATTTCATTCATATGAGCCACATTCAACCAACAAGTCCAGAAAAATGTCTTATTTCAAGAAATTGAAAGACAAAAATATGAGTCTGAATTGTCTGAAAAGTCAAAAAAAATCTGCCAATAAGGTCAGAAAAATGTTTCCTATGTTAAAGAAATAGATAATAAATATTCGTTATTTAAATAATAATGGTTTATTCAATAAACCACTTTAAGATGAAGCCTCTCTACCATCATCATTGAATTCAAGAATTTAGAGCTGAAAAAAAACTGTTTCTATTTAATGTGCATATTTTACTTAATGTTTAATGTAAATTTCTCTTTCTATTCTCAGTATTTTTATATTCTACCATTTTGCTAGACTGCCTTTCTGTGTACGTATTATTCATTAGGCTTTTTTAATTTCCTGTTTCTATTTTGTGTATCTTTTACTTGATATTTTGCTTAAAGTTAAATTTTAATTGCTCTGTCTACTCTCAGTGTTCTTATTTTTTTACCATAGTGCTATATTGTCTTATTGTATAATTTGTATTTATTGAGGCTTTTCTATTTTACTGTTTCTATCTAATTTTTATTTATTACATGATATTTTACCTTATATTGAATTTTTATTGCTCTTTCTAACCTTTGCATTTTCATATTTTACAATTTTTTGTCATACTCTCCATGCATGTTTCCATGTACTTATTATTTATTTAGGCTTTAAGAAAAAAACAGGACCTGGGTACTAATTTTTGTACCACTAACATGCAAATGTGAACTGGTATGACAATAAAGAAGCCTTGAATGCTCAAATCTTTCTAACATTAAGACACCTAATGAGCAAATTTTTCGTACCTCATTAGCAGAATTTTTTTTTGTGTTTAAATAACTTGAAAAAAGACTTATCTTGACTTGTTGGTTGAATGTGGCTCATATGACGAATAATCAGACAAATTTTGTTGAAAACAAGACATAATGTCTGGCTTGGATTTGAGTTTTTGCAGTGAAGCAGGTCTGTTACCCTTTGACACTTCTCTTCTCCCTGAAAACCAACCATCTGCTCTGTCTCCTTCAGTGTACAGGCTGAGCTTCTGTCAGACTTACCCAGAGATGAAGAAATCCTCCAACGAGTGGAAGACTGTCACGGGGGGAATCTTCCTCTTTTTAGGCTTCACTGGCCTGGTGGTCTGGTGGCAGAGAATCTATGGTAAATCTCTGTTTGTTTTTCAAAAAGGACAAACATGTTTAACTGTCAGAGCAGACAAGGCACAGCTGGAACTAACAACATTAACAGCAGCTGTGTCTCCTTTAAGGATCCCATTAAGACAAACCTGTTCGCGAGCACAAGACCAGAGTCAGGTTCAAAAGCTGTGTTTACTACACATCACATGCTTCCTAATTAAGGCTGGGCAATTAATCACAAATAAGATTAAATCATAATATGCTCTGTTGCAATATTCTAATCCCAGACCGTGCAATATTTCCATAACCTGAAATGTGTCAAAATACCAGATACAGTTTTTGCAGAAGATGTTTTCTACTCTACACCAGAGTTACTCAACCCTGCACAACCAAAGACACAAACTGTTAAAAACTACCTTTACAAAAGAAACAATCCAAGTGGTGAGAAGAGGCAAAACAGCAAAGAGTGGTAATAAAATTTAGTTTGAGGTGGTAAATATCAGAATCAGAATCAACTTTAATCGCCAGGTATGCTTGAACATACAAGGAATTTGTTGTGGTATACTGAGCTCTCTCGTCCAAGGTAGTGCGAGGCCATAAAAGGTAAAACAGCAATAATAAAAAATTTGCATGAAGAGTGTTATCAACAACTATAAACAAAAAGGAAAAGTAAATAGACAAGACTAGTATTCACAGGCTAAAAATACGATAGTCGTGCAATAGTGAGTAGTGCAAGAATGCAGATATTAAATGAGGCAGTTTAACAAGTTGCAAAGTGGGTTAAATGAACAATAAATAATTTTTTAAAAAGTACATTCTGCTGTTACGTTAAATATCTATGTGTTTAATCACAGTACTGTTCCGGGTTCAGGTTCTGAAAAGCAGAGAGAAACAGAAAAAGCAGAGTAGAGAGGGGGGCACCTTGTCCAAAGAGGATGTCCCTTACTCCCTTGTATTGCCAAAAAAAGCAACAAAAATTCACATTTAAATTGGGATAAAACCTGGAAATCCCCAGAAAGGAGCAAGAACTGTCCAAAAGTGTCAAAAAAGAAAGAAAAGTAACAAAAATGGTCAGGAACAACAAAATTTAGAAAGATAATTGGGAGAGAACAAAGAAAATATTGAGAAAGTCTCAAAAAACAGGCTAAAAATGAAAAAGAAGTGAAAAGTGACTCAAATGGACAAAAAGCAACAAAAAATATCAAGAATTATTTTGGAGGAAACTTTAATAAATTTAGAAAGTAGTAAAAATGGTTAAGAAAAAAAAGGATGAAAACTGAAAAGTGGGGGAAAATGGCCAAAGGAAAAAAAATAAATAAATAGCGAGAAAGTTTTGATTGAACTTGGAAAGTAGTCAGTTTGTTCCAAAAGATGGTGAAAAGGGTGGCAAAAAAGAGCGGAAAAAGTGTCAAAAATGGGCAAAAACAACAAAAATTGGCAAGAAATTAAGGTTGAACATGGGACATAATGGAGAATGGGATGGGAGAATCCATCAAAAGAAGTGGAAAGTAACTAAAATGGACAAAAAGCAGTCACAAGTAGTAGTAGTGGTGGTTTGTAGTTGTACTGCAGTTAATGTAATTTGTTTTAAAACATAAGATGAGAACCTAAAAAATAATGGCACAAAAAGTTGCAATTGCAAAATAGGAAATAATAATCACAATTAGGTTATTTCTGTAAATGGCTCAGCCCTGTCTGCATGTGTTCATCTGCAGCTTTCTCAGGTCTCAATACCTGCTCTACTTGACTTTTCTGTATCTGTGACCTCTCTAGTCTACCCTGAGCGCCCCAGGACCTTTGATGAAGAGTGGCAGGCCAAACAGCTGAAGAGGATGCTGGACATGAGGATCAACCCAGTGGAGGGCTTCTCTGCTAAGTGGGACTATGAGAAGGGCCAGTGGAAGTAAAAGAAACGCTGCACTGTGGCTGAGGTGGCACAGAGTACGGACCGTCACCTCAGGGCATGGATTACTTTTAATATATGAAGAATGAGATGAGAATTTAAAGTCAGTTCATTTTAATGTTGTAGCACAGCTGTGAAAACCACTAAAAGATGAAGCCTCTCCATCCTCATCATCATCATCATCATCATCTCTGAGGTAAATTTACTCTGTGCCACTTGTGGCCTCTTCTTCAACCACTGCAGCCTTCTGTCATGGTGAAAACTGTGTCTGTACTGTTGTAACCAAATAAACTTGTTATGCCGTACACTTTGTGGGTGTCTTTTTTTTCCAATACATGGATAAAGCTGTTATTTGGCATAGTGGCAAATAACTTCTACCATTCTGTATTCAAGTGCTGCATTTACAGAACAATTTTGATTACAGCTTTTTTTAAAAAGAGAAAAAACAATCAGTAAAAATGGTGAAAATAAAAATGGAAGTTTTAGATATTCAAATTCCAAATTACACAAAATAAGCACTATCCCTTCAGATAAACCAAACTTTCTTTACTGGTTAAACTCTCACTGAGGAAACAGTTGGAATTTCCCTCTAATGACCATGACTTTTAATTTTTATATATATTTTTCACCCTCGAACTTCTTTATATTTAGCTTTAAGTACCTGCAGCCCTAAAAAAATAAAACACTACAAGTATCATATGGCATCTAGAAACAGTTTTTTACTTTTAAAACCAGGGACATTCAATCTGGAAAACTTGAGAGTTAATATGTAAATGCAGTCGTACCTTTTTAAGCACCTTCCTCATTGTCTCCATCTTCCAGAAACATGATGTGGGGAAAACTGGTTCACTCCTGCCGGCATCATCCTGTTGGGTGCTGAAAAATGAGACAGAAACTTTTACTTTTGCTTACTTTTGTGATACCTCTACTTACTTATAATGGAAATAATGACAACACCAGAGAGTCCCGGCACCAGCCTCTTGCAGCAGGTGGGTATATATGGGCGGGTGGGGGATGGGGGTTAAATGTATGATAATAGAGGGTGAAGCTTTTGGTGACAAAAAGAAACAGGAGAAACACAAAAGTGAGGATGTTATAAGAGGAGTTATTCTTTTAATGTGACAGGTAAGTGTTCATGTAATACACAGATTAATAACAAAGTTCATTCAGACTTGATCTCTTTCCTGATGCTTATCTTGTTAATTTTTCCATCATGAGGAGAAGAAGAGAAAGGGAGATGAGGAGGCTGAAGCACTGAAGATAAACACTCTCGGTGCAAAAAGACAATTTCATTATTTGTTTAACTGGCTTTCAAGGAAATATTAACTCGAATAAAGTTATATTTTGTTGTACTTCTTTGTTTTCCTGACTGAAACTTCTGCCATCTTCTATTCTTTCTGCAGAGGGAAGAAAGTAGGAGGAGATGAGATGAGAGGATAATAGGTGTGATCTCTTCTATGTGAAAGGTGAATGTCATTGTTCATCATTGTTTATGTTTTATTATTATCACTGATGAAACAAGTTTATTATATGAGAAGCAGAAGGGGGGAGGGGAGATGGGAATTTTTCTTAATTGGGGTGGATCAGAAATAAAAGATACACAAATGTGAGGATTTCATAAGAGGAGTTATTCTATCAATGTGATAGGTAAGTGTTCATGTAATTAACAGATTAATAAAGTTCATTCAGACTTAGTCTCTTTACTGATGTTTAACTGTTGTTACTTTTTCCATCAAGAAAAGAAAAGAGGAGGTGAAAGAGAGGAGGTGGGGGCGCTGTAAGTGAATACTCTCAGTGCTAACGTTAATATCAGTTTATTTAGCTGTCAATGAAATTTTAACAATACATTAAAATTGAAGTGTATGTAATTTCTGTGACTGAAACTTCTGTCATCCTCTTTTTTTCCTGCAGAGAGGAAAGAAAGCAGGAGAAGAGAGGAGGAGGTGAAGGAGAGGAGGAGGGGGGGGTCATAGGTTTGATCCCTTCTTTAGTAAAAGTGACTATCATTGATCAAGTTTTATCAACATAAATTATGAAATTAGTTTATTATTTAACCCTGTAAAGCACCACCAAACAGAAAATGGTCCATATTTTTTTTTTTTTTAACTGGGATGTTTAATAACCTGTTTAACAAAATCCACAAAAAAACTTTTGCTTTATCATTACATTCATGATATAATTCTTGTATCACATTTGACACACTGGGTAATTTTGCGTACTATTGTATCTATTTTATTTAAGTTTTTATGTAAATATTTCATGCAGAAAACACTTTAAAAAAAGTCGATTTTCCTGAGAATATGTGAGGGGATGTTTTCATGAGAGCAGACATTTTGAAAAGAGCTAAAATACAACTTCAGCCGACTGTAGTGATATGACAATCCTCAAGGTAGTAGATTATGTTTTTAACAATATTTTTAACGGGTTTTTAAAGAAACTTTTTATCATTTTGATGAGATAAAGGTCTTTGAACTCATGTATCAAATATGATACGTTTGGCTTCATAGGGTTAAGAAGCAAAAGTAAGAAGGAGTGGTAAAGTCTCATCTTTAATCTTTAACAAAAGCTTGTTATAATAATAGAACAGGAGGAGAGGAGGTTGGAGAGCTAAAAAACAATATATGATATATATAAATAAATAACTTTAATTTCATCCCCATCATTGACTCCATCCCTGAAAAACTTTGTCAGATTTTCTTTTTTAAAGAAGCCTCTTTCTTGTTATCTTTTAGAAAGAGGAGAAGAAGAAAAAAGGAGGATGAAGACATAAGGAGGTGTAATAGAGGAGGTGGTGGGACAATAACATGAAGCTTGAACTCTCACAAAAAGGTGAACATCAACTCTAATGTCTGAACTCTGAATGTCTGCAGCTCCTAAATGTGAAAAGTTATTACAAATTCAGTCAGCATGATGTTTTTTTTCACATTTTGTTATTAATAACTGTCATGTGGAGGTTTTTCAATTATCAGCTCATCAGATTTTTCTCTGCTTCCTTGCAAAGAAAAGAGAGGAGGTGGAGGGTGACAGGTGTGATCTCTCTCTCTCTCTCTCTCTCTCTCTCTCTCTCTCTCTCTCTCTCTCTCATGTGAAAAGTGAATTTTATTGTTTGTTTTCTATCATCCCGACAGAAAAACCAATGGATAAAATCTGTTTTCTTTGAGCACAAGGTAAATATGAACCTCCAAACATTGAGTCAATGCATCTTTACATGAAGAGTGTTTTAAGGAGCTGCTGATTTCATTCACTTCTGAGGCAGCAGCAGTTTAAAAATCTGTCCTGCTGTGATTCCAGCAACAATATCCAGTTTCTTTTCCTTGAATATTCCACCTAAATCATTCATAGACCCAAGAAAACGTGGTTTAAAAATAGCAGCAAAAGAAGCCTCACTATTAATTAATTCTCTCTCAACTCTCAGCTGAAGGTCTCTTAAAAAAAGGAGTCTCCTTCCTGTGAGTCTATTAATGTTTGAGCAAATGAATGAACTGTTACCTTTACCAGGCTTCATTAATGGAAGGTAAAAATGACTTTGGTTTGTCCCAGCTCTGTCTGGTTTTTTTTTCCAGAGCTCAATCTGTATCTTTCAGTTGTTTCTTTTAGTTTTGTTAAAACATGGTAGATTACACTTTCTCTTGGAATTGTCCTGAACTTTCACAGTAAATTATCTCTCGCAGAGTTTATTTTGTTGCACTAACTTCCAGGATTCTGTGAAAACATGACTTCACTCCACCTCATTTGGTTCATTCCATGGTGAAATAAAGCTTCATTTGCTTTTGGTATAAACAATAAAAATCATTACAAAGATTTGTTGGAGATTGTGTTGTTTTTTGTTGGAGATTGTGCAGCTCTCAGATCTTCCTTTGTCTCTGCAAAGGGGGCGGGGCATCCAACTGAGCATTTGCAGTCAGTGTTATCACTCGAACTTTTTTTCTGATTGGACAAAAATGACATGTTGTAACCATCCCTTGTTGTGACTGTCCCCAGTCTCCCCTACACAGTCAGACTTGAAAATTACTTAAACTTGCAACCTGATTGCTAGGTTGTCTGATTATAATCTAATCCTATTTTCTGAGAAATTAACTGAATTTATTGGACGAAAGTGTTTTTGAGCTGTGAAACTTTTCTTTTTTTTCTTGAACTTTTTTGTCACTGTTTTCATGATTCAGCTCAGACTTCAATAGTTTAAACAGCTGATGTGATTACTTAGCATGTATCAACCCATGTTGGTTAGCTTGCACATGAGTTGATCATATTTTCATGGCTGATAGGTCTGGATACAGGTAGAAGAGCTGTTGCAACTGTCCCTATGCAGTGCTTTAATGTAAACACAGATAAATACAGCTAAAAGTATTTTAAAACTTTTTATTATGTTTTTACTTAATATATAATACAGTTCATCAGGTTAGAGCAGGGAGAGGAGGTTCAAGTGTGTGTGTGTGTGTGAGCAGGCTTATATATAAATATAAATTTGTTTGTTTCTTTTCAGTATACCCAGAGTAAGAAAGAAGGTGACAGACAAAGGGGTCTCATTCCATATTCTGGGCAAAATAAAATACAGAAGAAGGATGAGAAAAAAATCTTCAGTGGAGAAATAATGTAACTAACAATTAAAAATGTTGCTAATAAACGACAAGAATTCCCTTATAAATGTTCCATTCTTTCCATGTCATGAAAGCCTGGTGTATTTTGCTTCTATGAACCTTTGACATCTGCACAGACCTATTAAATCTGACACATTTATAATTGTCATTTAATCAAAGCTGATTAATAATGAAACACTGTAATATTATTACTTCTGACATTCCTAATTATAATCCTTTGATGTATTGTCCCTACGACATAATTCATTTGATTTTGGAATACACTATATTATGACACTGAATATATTTGATCTGTAACATGTTGCAACCATCCTCAAACTGTGCTGCAACTTTCCCTGGGCCTGGGTCAGTTGCAACATCTAACTTCTGATATTGAAAATGCAAACTGTGAAGAATGTACTTTCTCTAATCAGCTTCAAATGGTTTTGACTAGTAACAGACAGTTGTGTTAACATTAAAATTGTCTGATTCAAACTGTGTCAGAGTATCAGAGTCAAATGCAAAAAGTATCACAACTGTCCCTGGTCTCCCCCACTGGAGGTTTTTAAATCATTGTTGGACCTTTAGTCTAGATCAGTGGTCCCACACCTTTTCCAACTCAGGGCCCACTTATAAGTCTCAAAAATGTTTGCGGCCCACTTTTGACTTCTGACCCAATAAGTACCAAGTGCAACAAGTTGTTACATTGTGGGTCAGTTATTATATTTGGGGTTTTACTGCATTATTTTTGTTACTTTCCGGCCCAGCAACTTTATTACATTACTGACCAATCATTGTGTTTTCAGCTCTATTTAATCTTTTTAGTACATTTCAGGCTCTTTTTGTATTGTTGGCCATGTTATATACTGGGCTCTAACATGATTTCTGAAAGGGTTTTTTTTTCTAAACGACTATTTGAACAGTTTTAATTTCTTTTAAAACTTATTTGAGTTTTAGCATAATTCATTATTCTGTATATTTGTATCTTTATATTATTACCCTTCTCTAAAATCATGCTACTTTGGAAATGATCTGGTGGCCCACTTGTAAGAACTTTGCAGCCAACAGGTTGGGAATCAGTGGTCTAGATAACATAACATTTGTCTGCACAATGCACTTTAATCTGAAAGTTTTTGTACTTGCAGTAATGGGCTTCCACAGGTGCATGATTGACAGTTTGAAATGTTTTACCTCTCTGCTGCTATTTCCAAACACACAGTTGTCCATGATACAGAAACCAATATGCTGTTAGTGGATCTTTTTCCTACTTGAGCTGTGAGCACAGTGTTTAAATAAAGAAGTCTGTCAGTCACTCACCTCTCCGGTAGAAGCTCGTAGATGTGACTCACTCCTTGGAGACATTTGAAGTTCCCAGCCCAGTTTTAAGGTTAACATCACCAGAAATAAGGAGGAACAGCAGCAGGAGGCCAAGTATCCCCCAAACAGGAGAAATATGCGTGTTTTTACGCTCCAAAGCCCCAATGTGGTCCAGAAAGAGTGAGTGGATTGCGAAGTATCCACACTGGTTGTGACCTGCATCCGGACTTCCATGGCACAGGTGATTCTCGTTGACGGCCTCAGCCAATCAGGTTCACAGTTCACACAGGCAGAGCAGCCATGAGCAGCAGTGATGTGAAAGGCACCGATTCTGTTACATGGAAGTTGTTGTTTCAGTGTAAAAATGGGATGCGAGGGCTTTTATGTTCGGTCACAAAGTAGATTTAATCGTTACAACACTAATAGAAGCTGTTTAAACATTTGTCTTAGTTTACTTTTCGGCACAACACCTGTAACCCGATCAGTTCTGAGCCTGTGCGCTGATGACATCGTTTCCGCCGCCCGCGAATATAGTGACGTCATGTGCATGTTGATACAGCCAGTACAGTCTTTAAAATTAATTTCTTTGGGTTAAGGTTAGGATAAGGGATAGGTACGAATCATAGACTGTATAAAACAGGTACGAATACGTGTTAGGGCCACTTAAAGGGAAAAAAATTCCAAAGTGGCAAATTTGCTACTTTTTTTCCAAGTCATGGATGTTATGGTGAAGCCAGTACTTCAAAAAAAAGTAGCAAATTTTCCACTTTTTGAACAAACAAATTTGCCCCTTTTTGAACTAACAAATTTTCCACTTTTTGAACGAACAAATTTGCCACTTTTAAACTCGCAAATTTTTCCGCTTTTTGAACGAACAAATTTTCCACTTTTTGAACGAACAAATTTTGAATGTTGATTCAGCCAATACAGTCTTTAAAATTAATTTCATTGGGTTAAGGTTAGGGTCAGGGATAGGTACGACGGCGTATTAGGGCCACTTAAAGGGAAAAAATATTCCAAAGTGGCACATTTGCTCCTTTTTTTCCAAGTCACGGATGTTATGGTGAAGTCAGTACTAAATTGTTTTGGGTCAGTCATTTCATTTTTTATTTCATTTTTTTTACATTTCTGGCTCAGTGCTTTTGTTATGAAATTTGGGGTTATATTGCATTTTTTACAATTACATTTCAGGCCATTGTTACATATTAGGCTCTTACAAGGCCATGCAATGCATTCTCGGGGCACTTTTTTTTTTATTGAAGATTGACCATTAAGGACTGAACTGAATTCAGGAGAAACACGTTGGAAGGTCCACAGTCACTAAAACAGCATCTGTAACATGTTGCAACACCTTCAGTATTAGAGTTAGAAACATCACTGGTCCAAGGAGCTGTTTACAAACACCACATAGAAATGCAGAGACAAGCTGTTGACGTGACTGAGCTTTAACATTTAAAAAAAAATCA
Source organism: Thalassoma bifasciatum (assembly GCA_008086565.1). Classification (NCBI taxonomy): domain Eukaryota; kingdom Metazoa; phylum Chordata; class Actinopteri; order Labriformes; family Labridae; genus Thalassoma; species Thalassoma bifasciatum. Next base: position 46,370 of record RPOG01004239.1, read on the forward strand.
TACTATTTTGGAAATGATTTGGCGGCCAATTTGCAACACCTTTGCGGCCCACCAGGGGGCCACCACCCACAGTTTGGGAATCAAGGATTTAGACTTATTAGTTAACCTAACTTCTCCATGTAGTTGTTGGAAATAAACAAACTGTTTCAATTCAATGAAAGTTTTCAGTTTTGTAAACAGGAATTCAGCTAACCAGTTTGTGTAGTGGAACTCAGACGGCCTGAGGGATCACACACATTTTATAAGTGCAGCAGGGTCTCATGTTCACTGTTTCCTCCACACTCATGGTGTTACTGTTAGGTTCCAATTCAAAAAGACATTCTGGATATAGCATGAAAGCTGTAGCCTTACTCAGCAGTTGGGAGGGGCTAAGGTGATCGTCAAGTGGACAAGCTTTACTTATTTATTTGGACAAATGATTTCAAGCTGAAATATATTTTGTAGTTGAGACGATGCCAACTTATAATTATATGTTATCACAACAACTTCAGTAATCTTTTGTCATACTGACATAGAATTACATGCTAGAAAAACAAATGTGCAAAATCACAATTTCATATTTGAGCTAGATTTTGTGGAATGCCTGAACTAAAGCTGTGCTCAATAAAAAGTTCTCTTTCTTTTCCCCAAATAAAGAGAAAAATGTGGATGCAAAATAACCACAACATGGGAAAAACAGCAGACACACCCACATTCCAGCCATGAGAGAAGACAGAAGAGTCAGAGTACATCTTGCAACATCGGCTTTATTAAGTTCAATGCAGTTTAAATTTTTACAATGGCATTCTAAGACACACAAACAGACCATTGGACGTGGTTGCGATCTTAACTCTTGACTTTATCACCAACAAATTTCCTCAGAGTCCTAACTTTCTGGAAAATATGACTTTCTTTGCATTTTCGTATCTATTGACAAGTCCAATAATCCTAAGAAACACAATGAATGACTAATCACATAATGCAAAGATGGAGTTTAAGGCCATTCGAAGGGGCACAATTGTACATTTTATACACCAAATATAAATAATGTTTCAAAGCCATCGGTTCAGTTTCTCTTAAATATGTTACTAAGCTAAAGTTCTATTCTAATCAGTTTAAATAACTAGCATATAGGGTTGTGCCAATGCTGTTACACCTCCTTCATTTGTGCCTCCTTCAAAAACATTTCGCCGCACTGAAATTCACACGCATGCACACGCACGCACACACACACACACACACACACACACACGCACATACACACACAGTCATATATGTGTAAGGAAGGGGACTTGTATCAGTGAGTGCCAGAACAGCAGAAAAAAGCCTGCGAGCAGCTTCTTGTCGGGGCTTACGCTAGAAAAATATATCTTTCTTTATACTGTACTGGAATGTATGAGAGCAGACCTTGGCTAATAAGATGCTCCAAACACAAGCATTTAGAGGGTTAGACTCGTAAGGTCGGATAGTTTCTGTCTGATTTGGTGACTTTTTGTTCTAAAGATAAGGAGCAGGAGTTTAAGTAGGTGAAATTTGGGATGTTGACGTCTTTAAATGTGTATGATTTCGTGGATATGAGGAGGGGAAGATGAGTGAGAAGGAGAGATGAGTCCTGGTTTGAAGATGGAGGAGCAGCTGGTGGCTGGACACAGACTGGCAAAGAAGTGATGGATGATTCACGCATTAATCCCCCCCTTTC
>RPOG01004240.1:0-48020 GCA_008086565.1 Thalassoma bifasciatum
GAAAATCAAGTCAAACACTGACAAAAGAACTGTGATTGAAAGAGTTTTATTTTGTCATTATTGCCAAATTGAATGCAGCAAGATGAACGACAATCCTTTGGTGCTGATGTTTGAATGAAAAATAAAATAACTTTTGAATTTATTTGTATAAGAAATTTATCAGTTGTGAACTCAGATGGTTTTAAGTGTTTTTTTTTTTTATTCTTTGGTTCTAAACAGTTAACTTGTGTGAGGAAGGTCTCATTTGAATAAATTTAAATTTTGATAATTGGTCAAATTCCTTGATTGTTATTAATAACATAATATTTGTTAAGAAATTATGTTCTGGCCAATTCAAATTTATTAAGCAAATTCCCTTTTGTGTTTCATGGCGATAGACAACAAGATGAAGAAGGCCTGATTATGATGAAACAAATCAGCATCAGTCCTCCAGGATCTACGTTCCTCGTCGAGCGTCTACCAGCGATCCTCCAGGATCTACATCCCTCGTCGAGCGTCTATCAGCGATCCTCCAGGATCTACGTCCCTCCTCGAGCGTCTATCAGCGATCCCCCTGGATCTACGTCTTCTCGTCGAGCGTCTATCAGCGATCCTCCAGGATCTACGTCCCTCGTCGAGCGTCTATCAGCGATCCTCCTGGATCTACGTCCCTCGTCGAGCGTCTATCAGCGATCCTCCAGGATCTACGTCCCTCGTCGAGCGTCTATCAGCGATCCTCCAGGATCTACGTCCCTCGTCGAGCGTCTGTCAGCGATCCTCCTGGATCTACGTCCCTCGTCGTCTCACAGGCTGAAGTCCAGACTAGTCCTATTTATACCTTTGCTTGTAATCCCCTACTGTGATGTCATCAAGAACAGCACAGTAGATGAAAGGCTTTGATCTTTCTTACTTAATCAAGAGCACCATAGATATCTCGCTGTTGGTCATTGTAGGTATTATGATGTCATAAGCTGATTTTATTGGATTTCCTTCATTGCACCACTGCACACTTTTGCAAACAACACATCAAAAGTGTCTGAAAACATTCATGAGACACATTGAGAAAGAGCCTTAAAAAACCATTCACATGTCTCAACCCAGTGTGTGAACCATTGACTGTATATAGAATGGACAGCGTGCTTCCGCCTGTCACCGTTCTACGATTTTGAAGCCAAAAAACCTGTTTCTCTAGCCTCCATTGTGCAGCCAGAGTCTGCGCAGTAGAGAATTTCCGGTGGAGCAGAGTAAAAAAGAGAAATAAAAATATTTATTTCTTCTTCAGAAGGTTTAGTCTCCTTTTGGCTCTTTCCCGAAGTTTCTTATATCCCCGGTAAAAACTACTCACGAATGGCAGTTGTCAACTTTCGTAAAATGAAACTTATATCGCGGTTTTTAGCGTCCAATAACTAATGAGAAACTAACTTCTCAGAAAAAAAAACACCTGAACACCATGCAGCCAGATGACATCGTCATACTACCTTAGAGTAAAGATGAAAGAAACGTTTCTACAAGGTATCATAATTTTTTAAAGTTTTCCCAGCTCATATCTGGAATACATGGGGAGGCGGGGCTTATGACCTACACTGCAGCCAGACACCAGGGGGCGGGGCTTATGACCTACACTGCAGCCAGACACCAGGGGGCGGGGCTTATGACCTATACTGCAGCCAGACACCAGGGGGCGGGGCTTATGACCTATACTGCAGCCAGACACCAGGGGGCGGGGCTTATGACCTATACTGCAGCCAGACACCAGGGGGCGGGGCTTATGACCTATACTGCAGCTAGACACCAGGGGGCGGGGCTTATGTCCNTTTTACACTTCATTTCAGGAAGACATCGGGGGGCGGGGCTTATGACCTACACTGCAGCCCGACACCAGGGGGCGGGGCTTATGACCTATACTGCAGCCAGACACCAGGGGTCAGGGCATCTGCTGGAGGCTTCAGTTTGAGCCGAACGTCGTTACGTCCACTCATTAAACAGTCTATGGTGTGATCGCTGTACAATCAGAGGTGGAATCAGGCTTCTCTGACCCTCTGTATTTTTACAGGAAGTCTGCAAATTCAGCAGTTTTGACCGTGAAACCATGGAGATCATTAGAGTCAAAGAGAAAATCAAGTCAAATACTGACAAAAGAACTGTGATTGAAAGAGTTTTATTTCGTCATTATTGCCAAATTGAATGCAGCAAGATGAACGACAATCGGCTCAAACTGAAGCCTCCAGTAGATTCCCCGACCCCTGGTGTCTGGCTGCAGTATTGGACATAAGCCCCGCCCCCTGGTGTCTAGCTGCAGTATAGGTCATAAGCCCCGCCCCCTGGTGTCTGGCTGCAGTATAGGTCATAAGCCCCGCCCCCTGGTGTCTGGCTGCAGTGTAGGTCATAAGCCCCGCCCCCTGGTGTCTGACTGCAGTATAGGTCATAAGCCCCGCCCCCTGGTGTCTGGCTGAAGTATAGGTCATAAGCCCCGCCTCCTCATGTATTCCAGATATGAGCTGGGAAAACTTTAAAAAATTATGATACCTCGTTGAAACGTTTCTTTCATCTTTACTCTAAGGTAGTATGACGATGTCATCTGGCTGCATGGTGTTCGGGTGTTTTTTTTTCTGAGACGTTAGTTTCTCATTAGTTATTGGACGCTAAAAACCGCGATATAAGTTTCGTTTTACGATAGATTGACAGCTGCCGTTCATGACAAGTTTTTACCGGGGATATAAGAAACTTCGGGAAAGAGCCAAAAGGAGACTAAACCTTCTGAAGAAGAAATAAATATTTTTATTTCTCTTTTTTACTTGGCTCCACCGGAAATTCTCGACTGCGCAGACTCTGGCTGCACAATGGCGGCTAGAGAAACTGGGTTTTTTGGCTTCAAAAACGTAGAACGGTGACAGGCGGAAGCATGCTGTTCATTCTATATACTGTCATTGGTTTATACCTACAGATCAAAACACTGATGAAGAAAGATACTCAAGTGATTGTTTCCCTGCATCACTGACCAACACAGCACACACACACACACACACACACACACACACACACACACACACACAAACTTTCTAGTGATATAAATTTCTTTCATTGTGATTCATTGGTTTCCTTTAATTCAGATGATTCTTTAATTCATCCATCTATATTTTCATTTTGGACATTATTTCAATCCATTCATCCTTTCAGCCAAGATTTCATGTTCATGTTCAAGAGTTCTTCAACATTTTGCATTCAGCAGTTCAGCGCAAGCTTTTTCAAGATTCATTCAACCATTTTCAGATAAATCAGTCATTCAGCATATTCAGGATTCTGCATTAGCAGTTCAGTGCAAGCTGCTTCAGTTTCTGCATTCACAGCGCAATTTCTTCAGAAATTGCTTTTCTAGTTTTGAATTTGATTGCTGCAACACATTCCTAAGTAGCTGGGACAGGCCCATGTTTACCACTGTGTTACATCACGTTTCCCTTTAACAACACTGGTTCAGTGTTTGTGAACTCAGGACACTAATTGTTGAAGCTTGGGAGCTGGAATTCTTTCACATTCTTGTTGATGGACAACCTCAATCTTTAAAAAGTCTGGGGTCTGTGTTGTTTTTTTACTAATACTAATTGAGTATATGGAGGTTCCCATGAAAAACTGCTGTGACTGAAACTCCATGTGAAACTACAGAACACGGGTCACAGTTCAGGAGCTGTGATCCTCAGAGGACATTGGAACATTTCAGACTGTGCCAGTCAAGGCTCCCTCAAATGGGTCTGACCTCCCTTGGGACTGGGAGGGTGCACCTAATGCATCTTTCCTCGCCAACATAATCCAAGGTTCATGGCCTCTTCAGACAGGACAGCAGACCCTCAATTGAATTGGATGGAGCTGGAAATGAAAGACACCAAAAGAACTTTAACTTCAGACCTGAAACTTAGTGAAGCTGATCGTGGTTGTGGTAGTGGAAATGCTGACTCCAGCTTAATTCCTCCTCAACAGACCAGGGGTCCGTTGCACAAAAGTAGGATTAAGATATCCAGGATGAATGCTTGAGCCTGGTTCAGTGAATCCAAAACAGGAGCACCCAGGCTCAGTCGGTTGCACAAAGACTAAGCCAGGATGAACGGACACGGATTCATCAAGCCAGGTGAAACCAATCCTGGCTCAGTGCGCGCACCGTATTTGTTAAATAGACTCCGCCGTCGATCACAGATTCGCCGATTCACCATGGCAACGATAGCGGCGTCAGGGGCGGAAATCCTCGTGGAGGCTTATGAGCAGGAAAGGGACTGATTAAAGACGAACGACAACACCACCACAGCTATGAATCAACGGCAGAAAGCGTGGAAAAGCACCGCCCAATGCGTAAGTAGTGCGCAAAAACGCACTCGGTTCTCCGAAATTTCACAATAATAATTTAAGAAAATAATAATAATTTAACGTCTCCGAAAACTGAGTTGTTTCTCTGATTGTGAATGAGTTTAAATTTTGAGTGGAACTGACAACAGATATGAGTGAAATATGCTGCTTCATCAGACTGTAAAATCGTATCTTTGCTCCTAATGCTGTTTTATTAGCGCCACGCACACACACATACACATGCGCGCGCACACTCACACAGACACACAGAAACACACAGACACGTTTTATATATATATATATATGGATAGATAGATAAAAATAGATAGATAGATAAAATCCTCCTCATGTGCCCCTGAAGGATTTTTTGTAAAGAAAATCCTTTTAATACTTTTACCTTAATGTTCAGGTAAACATGACTTTTTGATATTGATGAACTCTGTGCACTGTTTGTGATGTGAACTGATTTTAATAGTCTTCCTCTTATACTTGCAGATGTAAACCTGCCAGTCTTTTCTCCTGACATCCTTCACAGGCCCCAGGAATCACAGCAGACCTACAATCAGGCCAGGACAAGGGCCAAGGGTGAAATGACCTTTGACCCCCGAAGGCACACTTTCACCATCTTCAAAACTTAGGGGTCAGCCCTGTGAGGGCATATGACATCACCATGACATCACATCACTGTGGCCTGTGCTGTCCTACTCAGTGTGGTGGACCTGAAGAAGGGGAGGACCCCCAGAGCACCATCACACATGGACTGAGACAATCCTGTCTCCTCCCTGATGACCACAGTGGTTTGCCGGTCAGGGACCAGTACGTGTTACATTATTTTACTCACCAAGCATCTTTTGAATTTAGTCACATATGTTTTGCAGCAGCAGAGACAGGTGCTGTTAGTTTCAGTTAAATTTGGCCTTCATCCCCAAAGGAAGTTATTTATTTTATCCAATTTAAATTGATTTGGCCTCTCATGATGTTTGTTGTTTACTGTGTGCAAGCAGGGAGGATCCAGCATTATTTATTTGTCTGTTCATTTGTGTGTGGATTTGTCCTGCATTTATTTCAATGTGAAGACGTGGATGTATTATACACAGACATTTGAATGTGTAATTATTCTTATATTCTTTAATATGCTTTAAATTTGTGCTTTCTGTCTTGTAGTTTCACTTTGTGAGTTCAGTTTTGAAGGTGGTTGGTTTACCTGCTTTGATTTATCCTTATTTAATAAAGGAACATCAAGTTACACTTCACTGTGTATTTTTACTTATGTATGTATTTTATTTATAAAGTGAATAAAGTAAATAAATTATTGATCATAAATGTTTAGATGATGACAGTGGGTCTATTAGAATGTGAAAACATTGTGTAGTGGACATTGAAGTAACTACTGGCTTAGATTTGTAGTGGATACTGACTGAGATGAGGGATGAGATTAAATAGATCCTGGAACTTAGCCTGGTCTGGAGCAGGCTAGCTCCTCAGGATAAATCTCCATGGTAACATAGGTCATAACATATCCCACTTCCCACTATCCTAGTTTTGTGCAACCGGATCAAGGATAAGTTGAGCCAGGATAACCAAGATATCCCAGCTTAATCCCTTATCCTAGTTTTGTGCAACAGGCCCCAGGAGGGGATGCTGAGGACAGAGCTGAGTCACCGAGTGAACAACTACAACACTACCAGCAGTCAGTCAGTCAGACAGGCCACACCCCTAATTCTCCCACCCTTTAACCCTTAAACTGCTTCTTAAACTGCTTTCAGCAGGTAGAAACTGTGTATACATTCAGTTGAGATTAAATACTGAGAAGAAGAGAGACACACTGTTTCTGTACCAGACTGTAAACATGTTTATTTATCTGATGTCAGGTTTTGAACATGGAGCTCTACAGGGACTGACTCAATGCTGAAAACAGACTCTAGTGGACACTTGAGGAACTGTTGGCTTTGATAAAAAAAAACTGCTGCTAGTCTGTACTGGGACATCAATTAAGTTATCACAAAATCTGTTTGGCAAACAACAACAACAACAACAACAACAAAAAAATCACATTTCACACAAGTCTGATGTGTCACACATTTCTGAAACCAGTGATAAGAAAAGACCCTGACTCTTCCCTCACAACAGAGGAAAGCTCAAACTTCATATATTTCTGTTCTAGATTGTTTTAACAAGAGCTTAATAAATTCAGTAATCTCATAAAATAAGATTCATCATGGCAGCAGTCCCTGGCTTTGATTTAACACAGATCAGAAGAAGAAGAAGAAGAAGAAGAAGATGGACGACATGGCTGCTTTAAAACTTAACGCTCAGCCTCCTACATGTTAACAGATGGGACCAGAGTCATTCTGTAACATCCAAAACCTGCTCAGAGGAATGTCTGTCAAACATGATTCCTGTCACGGCTCCCGATTGGTGCTTATTCTACCAAAGAGGATTAGGAGCAGGTTAAAAATAAAGAAGGACATTTTTGGGAATAAAGTCTTAAATTTCTGAAAACAAAGTACAAATGAACAATTATAGTCAAAGATTTATGAGAAAGAAATCATACATTTATGAGAATAAAGTCATAGAATTAACTCTTTATTTGAGTCAGCAGCTTGGCTTCCAGAAGAGCAGCAGCCCCATGAGGGATGTGGAGAGAGCGTTTGAGAGAGTCAAAAAAATATGTCTGAAAGTAAATAACTGCAGCTGTCAGTGGATATGTGTAGTTGAATAATTAATTCAAACATCCTTCGCTTATACTTAAATTAATTAATCAATCAGTGGTATATATCACTGTTAGAAGCTCCCATATCATCTCTTATTTCTGTTGGGGTCCAAGAACGTAGAAAAACGCTGTGGAAATGTTTCTCAGCTCTGAAGATGCTGCAGTCAGACTTCAGCCTGAATGCATCACAGACGTGAGAGGAGCTCAGCACATCTGTTTCAGGCAAAAGTAACAGAGCAATAGACGATTCTGCACCGTGTCTGATGGAGATTAAACATTTTCCATATGCAGGACTGCAAATTTGTAAACCTCAAAACTTATTTATGAACTTTATTTGTGATCAGAAATGACAATAAAATGTGTTGCTCATTTTATGATTATTTCGAGCCCTTCAGTTGTGATCGTATGCAAATGAATGTATTTTGTTATTAAACGGTCCACTTTTTCACACAAAGTTCACATTAATATGATGATATTGGTAGGAGTGAAGCAGCAATCCTGGCGGTAAATCCTGTGATCAGTGCAGCTCTCTTAAATGGAAAAAAAAAATGCTCAAAAAGTTTGATCCAGCGTCCTCTGAATGTTCTTTGCAAACTTTACTTGGACTTGGAATTGTTTGAATCACTGAAAATACCGGTAGCTTTTTTAAGTTTTAAGTTTTAAAGTAAGTGGTTAAGGGAAACGCACTTGTTAGATGAAGAAATCAGCTGACAGCTGCATTTTTACATACAATGTATTCTACAGAGACTGGCAGCAGAAGAGTAAAATCTATGACACTTTCTTGGTGTCATATCTATTCTTACTATCTAAATATTAATCCATGAACCCCCATTAGTCCATTTGAAAACTCACTGCACTCCCATATGACGCATTAAATCTTTCTGCTGCACAAGCTGAGAGACAGAGGAGAAGTTGATAAAAAAATAAAAATAAAAAATGGATATTTGGATTTTATATATCGATTCAGAATCTTACGTGAGTAGAATCAAGATTCTTACATGAATTGATTATTCCCCCACCTCTGGTATTCTATTTAATTTATTCACATGAAGCACAACTTTATTTCTGTCATTTTATGACTGTATTCTTGTACATTTATGACTTTATTCTCTTAAATTTGACTTTATTCTCCGAAAATTTTAAGTTTAATCTCAAAAATTTCCTTTTTCAAAATATGGCCCTAATCCTCTGTGGTATTATCTCGCTGGTTTATACCACTTTTTTATTTCAGGGTTCACCTGAGGGACACACCTCGCTGTAGGGACAGATAAACCTGGGTTGTTAGGGGCGGAGACCTTGCCTGCTGGTCTGCGCTGCACAGATTGACACCAGGCGTGATGGGACATTTTGACTTCATTTAATGTACAGCGGCAGCAGGAGGCATCATGTCGTCCATCTTTATGTACCATCAGTGAATCAGCCTATTTCATACTAACATTTTAAATCAGCTGTACAAGAACAGCTCCATCCTTACTTTTTCAGTGTGTGTGTTTTATCCTTTCTTCACACAGAGTGTGTAAGTATGTAAGTGTGTTAGTGACCACAAAGGAAGAACGGATGGAGGTGATCAGACATGAGCTGTGTGTGAACAGCTTCAGTCTCTGACATGTTGAACATCCTCCTCAGGGGCTCTACGCTGTCTTTGGCTGCTCAGTCAGAGCCTGCCCTGAGCTTACAGTCACCATGGTAACAGGCTCCTCTCAGGTGAGGCAGTGCGTGCGTGCATGTGTGTGTGCGTGTGTTTAACATTTAGATGGGGGTGTTGGGTAAATGTCCATTTGAGCCTGTTAAAGCCCCGTTACAGACCAGCCCCCCTGCTTGTCCAGCGTGCAGAGCTGTGCCGTTCCGTTTACTGACACAGTGGCCCCTGAGGGCCTCCTGCTCCACAGGGGACCTCCTGTCTCTAGGAGGTGTCCCTGCCTGGATGACTGTGCGGCTGCGGCAGCGCTGTCTGAAGCTGTAGAGCAGCACGGTGATGAGCAGGCTGACAACCAGAACCAGCAACACAGACACCACCACCAGCTCCTTCAGGTAAGAGGGGCCCCGTGGTGACATCAGGGGCCCCTCCCTCCCAAACTCAGATCCTCTGGGTCCCGATTCCTTCGTCCACAAAGGGGAGTCTCTGTCCTGCTCTTTAGTGGGGGTCTGAAGGTCCAGGCTGGATTGTGTGGGCTCAATCTGTTCAGGTCCTGGTCCTGGATCAGATCCTGTCCTCTGGAGCCCCTCAGAGGTCAGCAGTCTGGGCCCCGTCCACCCGCCTGCCTGTGTGATGGGGTGTGCACTGGGTGGGGGGTTGCTGCTCTTCTGTTTGACCTGGTAGATGGCCATGGTCTGCTGGAAGCCGTTCTCCGTGGACAGGCACAGGTAATGACCCAGCGTGGTGGGCGTGGCTACGAAGCTCAGGCTGCCGTCCCCCAGGAGCAAATACAGGTCGGGGGACAGGCGGCTGTTGGGGCGCTCCCACTGCTGCTGGGACAGACGGGAGGACGGGGGGCACTGGAGCCGGACCACCTCGTTCAGAGAGACTGAGACCAGCTCACCTGCAGGACAAGAGGCTGAGGGACGGACGAACAAGATGGTCGTTAGCAACGTTACGATAACATCACAAACAGACCCCCCCCACCCCCCACCCCCACCCCACCCATACATAGAGTCCTGAAGGCAGCAGAGTAAACTCACCTGTATTGAGTTTGTTAGGGTTGAATCTGGCTCTGTGTGTTAGAGACACGCTGCTGCACGCCCCCTCAACACTCCCTCTGTCAACGTCCTGAACTCTGAGAGAACACACACAGTCAGAGGAGGTCAGAGGAGGACAGGGGAGGACAGAGGAGGTCAGAGGAGGTCAGGAGAGGACAGAGGAGGTCAGAGGAGGACAGAGGAGGTCAGAGGAGGTCAGAGGAGGACAGAGGAGGACAGAGGAGGTCAGAGGAGGTCAGGAGAGGTCAGAGGAGGCAGGAGGAGGTCAGAGGATGTCAGAGGGGGTCAGGGGAAGACAGAGGAGGTCAGAGGAGGTCAGAAGAACTATTTCAATGTGGTCTGCTGAGCTGGTTCCTGCACAGGTAAAGGTGTTGATGTCTCATCTGTTAACTCTCCAGCAGAGAGCAGCCTGCTCACACATTCAGACAGAGTAAAAGCAGACAGGTGTACTCACAGAACGTTCTTGGTGGTTCTGACCTCCACACAGGCCCTGCTGTTTGGGTCCCAGCCACAGAACGGGTCACGGGCCAGAACACACTGAGGACAGGTCCAGTACACCGAGCAGTTTGCTGTGGGGACCCTCACCACCCCCTCTGATGTGCCCACATAAACCACACCCTGCAGGGGGAGACACACACACACACTAAGAAACTGTTTCTCAAGACTCAAGGAAGAAAGATTGACGTAAAAAATACAAACGTTTGCTTTTCTTCTTTTCAGTCACAAATCACATCATCTGTTTATCTATCCACTCATCCCACACTCTGTTTGGAAAATCCTGGACACCGTGTCCTTGCTCTAAAGAGGAGGGAGCACCCAGATGTGTCTGCACTCCAGCTCTGCTCTATTGTGTTGACTGCATTCATCAATTCCCACCAGCTGTGTGTTCAGTCCAGGGAGCAGCATAACTGACAGACAATCACAGACCCAGGAGTTTTTAAACCAACATTTTGCATCAATCCATCCTAAATTTTCAGCTGATCGACCCGATAATGAGCATAAACCAAAAGTAAAATACTGCTCTTTTCTAACCTAATGATATAGTCACTGTCATAGTTTGAGATGAACACGACAAAAAATTGTGTTGGTCTGTTTTCAGTGGTAACACAAAAAAGTTCAAGTTGTTTGAATTAACTTTCCTGTGTTGGACAGACACAATTGGTATGCATTATGTGCTTGGGATTTTGAGTCATTTCGAATCAAATATTTGACATTGACTGTATGACTGACTATGAAACATCATGTGCGCTGTCTTGGCAAAGACTCACTTGTAAGAGAGATTTTCTTTTATCTCAATGGGGTACCTCCTGGTAAAATAAAGGTTACATAAAAATAAAATACAATCATCAGGTTCTATAAATCTAACTCAAAAGTAGGACCAGCTAACCAAAAACTTCTATACTTTTGAATTAAACATAGGGGGAAAAAATTCCTGAGGGCCAAATTTAAAAAAACTGCACCTATGTTTCTAGAAGCAGCGTTAGTGCCACATTGAGCTCTGAGCACAGACATCTGGCAAGGCTTAATGTGTAGCGCGGTCACACTTAAAGCTCCATCCTTGCTCAAGGTGACAGGCTATAAACTCTGAGTTGTCAAACCAGTAACTCATTAATATAAGCTGAAATTTCACAACTTATTATTTTACCAAGAATTAAATGATAGAAATACATTATGATAACTTTTCAACAAAGGTCACACACCCAAAATCTTATTAAAATTCAAATGATTCACTTTCATCAACATCAAAAATATCACACCAAGAATTTCTCATTGAAATGATACAGAAAAATACACTGGAAACCATAGCTTGAAGAAATGGAGCGTTATTTATTAAAAAATTACTTGACTTCAACTGATTGGAGATTCCCAGTGTAGTCAAGCTTGATGCGACCTGATTTTGCGATTGTTGGTTTTATTTTGAAAGTCAGTCTTTTAGATGGTCCCTGGGCACTGCTTCCTGTCCTGCTCCATCTTTTCTACACTGAGTAAACATGTCACAGTGGCAAAAATAGGATTGCTGCGTATTATATGCAACCTGCTGGACCAGGCACACAGCTGGACCACAGGGGAACAGACCCAGTGTGGGTCCACACATTGACCTGAATGGAAACCTATCTGATCCAGTGTGAGTGACTGAGTGGAGTGCATCTACACTGAACAGATGAAAACTTCAAGTTGTTGGCCTGAAAATTACTTTTTTAGTTCAGTACACAAAAAAATTTCTATTGTTTTGCAAACTACTTGGAAGTAGATCTCTCTCCTACTTTTATCATGTTTTTGGAATAAAGTTGGGCTTTCATTAGCTTAGTTGGCAAAACCTCAAATCATAGTTTTGAGGCTTTAATTAAGCTCCTTCAGCAAAGAGCAGGGACTCCAACTCAAATCTAGAGGGATCGTCATTCCGATTTTCAATGTCCCAAACGTGCAACCACCTCTCCTGTTCTGTGTAGATTTTATCGCCATGACAGAGGGTATTTTTGTTTGAGTGTTGAATCAAAACTCTGTTTTGTAGTTGCTCGAATAATTGACCAAAGGTCAAAAGATTGAATCCTGCTCATTGATTGGTTTCTGAAATTTTAGTACGTAGAACTCAAAAACTCTAAGTTACATTAATTATTCATAATGAGTGTCAACAAAAACATATCAGTTAGATCAAATGCAAGATTTCTAGGTGGCCTCAAAACTCAAACATCAGGTGTAGACAGTTGCTTTGAAATTTTGGGTTTGCACAACTTTTTCATTTTTGCAGTGCAGTGGATTTTAGTTGTGTTGGTCTGGGGATCAGAAGAGTTCTTGCAGATTTTAGAGATACCATGACAAACCACAGTTTGCAGGATCACAACAGCAGGGCTCGGTAGGAGAAGAGTCCAGGTGCTAAACTGGTCTACCTGCAGTCCTGACTCATCCCATAATGAACACATTTTGAGCATCATGAAATAAAAAAAACAGAAAAAGAAAATCTTGAAGCACAAAGAGCCTCTATCAGGCAAGAAGGAAACAACATTTGACCCTAAAGCCCAGGAACTGATCTCCTGGTTCAGAAGCGTTCCAACCACAGACTGTTTAATATTGGACATAGTCTCAGTGAGGTTATCTGTCTGTTTCAGATAGCAAGTTTTGAAGCAAAACTGCTGCTGTGGCCATTTTGTGAATAGGTCGGGTGACGAGCTGCAGATTTTAGCACTTCCACATCCTCTCACATTTTCAGAATGGAGGTTAATGCTTTGTTTGAACCCAGGATGACACAGAGTTACTGAACAGAAAGAGGGTGAGGAAGAGTCCACAGCAGCAGGAAGGAAGGAGTGGAGACTGGCTTCTCTTTTTCTACAAATACATACAACTTTAAGGGAAGTGAGACTAACCGTGCTCTCTACTGCTGACACTAATTCTGAAGAAAGATTTGAAGAACACAACAGCTGCTTCTCCTGCAGGTGAATCCACTCAGCTTTATGTTAGAGGTAAATGCTACTCATGTAATGCTAACATTTACTCAACACCGCCACCACCTCAAAAAGTGTTTCACACCACTTTGGCATCATTTCAAACAGAAAGAGGATCTGAAGAATACTGTGAGTGATCTGTAAAGCCATTCTATTTCCTCAAACACAGCTAATCTGAAATATTCACGTATTTAAAGCAGTGAACACACTTTAGAAAGCAGTTTTTTATTTTGGATGTGAGGCCTTCAGTCTGCTCAGGTACCTGTGGGATGGACAGCTTCAGACTCTTGACAGGCTGCTGCTGCTCAAACACCTGAACCTCCTCAATGATGTGAGCTCCGCTCTGCAGCAGCACCGCTTTGTGCAGGTAACCAGACTCTGAAACACAGGGAGCAACACAACACTGAGAAGAATACATGAAGATCACACCCCCACATGCAGGTTAAAGCTGGAGCACCTGCTGATGTCATCAGGTGTCCCAGCTGGGACAGAGAGCTGACCTGTGAGCAGGAAGAGGACGGTGTAGTCTCTGTGGTTGGTAGCCTGAACCCTCTGCACACTCAGGTGACTGTATCTGTGCTGGGCTGAGACCATCGTCAGACTCCTCCCTACAGGCCGCACGCTGTCGTCTGCCAGGAAATTCTCTTTGACGAAGCGCAGGGCGTTATCTGAGGCATTGTGGAGACCGCACTGTGACCCGGAGGGAGACAGGAAGTCAACCAAACACTTCATTCAAACTGAATTCATTGCATAAAGAAGAAACCTGAATGATTGGCTCTTAAAAAGATATTTATACTGATTTGAGTCTTTTGACCTGTTTTGGTTGATCCAGCTCTCTGACAGCTGGTTCATTAATAAAAACAGGAACTCACTCACTCTGCTGTGTGCATCTTACTCAGCAGAAAAACTGTGTGCAAAGGCTCCATGAGGACCATTTGTTAGTGCAGTGACACCTTTGGACAGAAAAGGTCATGTTTCCAAGGATGAAGACCCTTTTTCCCATGAGCACCATAACTTGTTTGTCTTGGTACTGATAGTCTCATTTTAAATCAAAGATTGTGAACAGGCAAACACACAAAATTTGGTCTGAATGTGTGCTCAGATGTCGTGGTTTTCACAGCGAACATCAGACAGTTTAAAGAGGATTTTGTTTGTTGTCTTTGTTTTCAGGTCAGAATAAAAGCTTTTTCAAACTGTCCCTCTGTCTAAATCTGAGCTTCTCTGGCTGAGTTTCTGTTTTTGGAATAAAAAAAGCTTCATTAGCTACAGTTTAAAGTTTTAGAAAGGGGACCATGAACTGGTCTTGTTAGGGTTTGAAGAGTTTGTCTTCTGTTTGTCAGCCCCGTGTTTGGTTTTTAACGAACAGAGTGGATCATTACCTCTCCTGGGTTGGCGACCTTCTCCTGAACCCTGGTACTCCACTGTAGCGTGTCCCTATTCAGGACTTTGTAGTTTCCAGAGAACACTGATTTGATGTCACTGAGGCGAAACGAGCACACAGCCGAGCGTCCTGAGTTTACAGACCTGTGTCAGGAAACAGAGGGGAGGGGAAGACTTAATGCAGAGGACAAGACAGAACACGTGTGCTCTGATCTGAGGATGGAGAAGGATGGAGTGATTCTATGCTGTATCAAGTTACCTGAGCTTCAACAGAGCACTGCACCAAAAATCAGGCATATGTTGTATTTTTTTTCCGTTTTTTTAGGGTCCAATTAAAAACGAAGCTTCGGTGTCATTTCTGTCAAACAAATCCACAAATGGACAATTTTCCTATCAGCCTACCCTCCAAAAACCCACCAACACAGGAATGAATGCGTCAATATTATGCAATCAAAAAAATGAATTTGTGACCAAAGAAAATTTTTGCAAACAAAAATGTGATTTCAGAAATCCAAATGATACCAATGATAAATGAAATATATTTGTGATTGAATTTTTTAATCACTAAATCCACAACTTTTTTTTTCAGATATAAGTTTTTGTCTCACAAACCACAGATTCGATTGTGTTTCCAGATTTTGCTTTCACGTTTCATGAAGTTTTGTTTTCGTTCCTTCATGATTCTCAAGGGTAGGGCTTCTGCTGAAAGATGCAAGAAGCCTCCTGATTGGTCAGCGTCACTCAGAAAGACTGTGTGACAACTTCTGCCCTAACAAGCAGCACTGAGCCTTGTCTGGAGCAGGTGAACTCCACAGAATAAACTTCATTGGCAACTTTTGCCAAAACATATCCCACTTCCCCCAAAAGTGCAACCAGGTCAAAGATAAGTTGAGCCAGGATAACAAAGATATCCCAGCTTGATCCATTATCCTAGTTTTGTGCGACTGGTCTCAAGAGACCACTGGCCCTTTTCCACTAACCCGTCTTGGCCCTACTCTACTCGCCTCTACTCGGTTTGTGTTGCGTTTCCACAGGTGCGGTACTACGCGTCAGACGCCAGTTTTTAGTACCTACTCTACCCTGGTTCCAAGCGAGTAAAGCCGATACTAAAAGGTGACGTGGACGGACTGCCGGTCACTCATTGGTCAGAGAATGTCGTCTCCGCAGCTTCTGACTCTGAACAAATCACTTACAAGAGACAAACGAATAATTCAGCGACGGGTTTTTTTTTTTTTTTTTTAAAGTTATTTTTTTGGCCTTTGTGCCTTTAATGGATAGAGGAGGACAGTGGATAGCGTCGGAAAGGGGAGAGAGAGTGGGGAGTGACATGCGGGAAATGGGCCACAGGTCGGATTCGAACCCGGGCCGCCCGCTCGAGGGCAAGCCTCATGGTGCGCAGCCATATCCACTCGGCCATTTAAACCCGACGGCACAGAACCAGACTGAATGAAGACAAAATACAGCCCTAAAATGCTCCTTCATGATTCCCTACATAAGTTTAAAGTCCTTTTTAAACAAAAAGAAGTTAACAGCAAAGATAGTTCGGTTTAAAAAGTCTTTCCCATGAAATCAAGTTGGTCAGTGCAGGAGTGATCTGTCTGCCACGAGAGTCTTTAAGCACCAATCAGTCCATTAATCCACAGGGAACCAAAAAGGAGAAACAGTTCAAAGGAGAATGATTGATCAACAAAAAATCTCTGGTATACCAGGCCCAAAAATCAAAAATTAAAGTGATCTCACTGGATCCAGGGAAGAGTTAAAGTCAGGAAGCAGCTCCTTCGTATTTCCAGCACGAGGCTGTTGTTTACCTCCGTTGTCATGACGACCGACATTGATCCGCTGTATTACTTTAATGAAATCTTTTTAAAGCTTTTTTTTCCTTTAAAGACCACGGTGGCACATATGTTAGTACACAATTATGTTTGTGTGGCGTTATAGATGACATGCACACACTTCTGCGCAGCACTTTAGCGCAGCTGTGTTATAAGATCCACGCCCACCGTGAGTCTGTAGTCGGGCTATAGGAAAAGGTAACCAAACCAAGTAGAGCTGAGTCGAGTAGGGCTGGAATTGTATCGGGGAAAAGCGCCACAACATGGACAAACAGCTGTGCCTGTATCTCTCTTCTGTCTTATTGATGTTGCTATGGTCACATTTCTTGTTCTTTCAGTGTTTTTTCAGTAACTAAGAGGGATTGGGTTATCACACATTGCTCAGCTTCAGTGACACGTTTCTTGATTTCACATAATTGTTTTATTAGATATACCATCAGAACAAATCACAAGGTGCGTGTACTGTTGAGGAGTCATTCCTCCTATGATTTAAGGGAAAATAAAAACAGAAAAGGGACCAAGTTTTCTCTGCCCTTCACCCATCATGGTTTTAAAACAATGGATTTGGTCTCTAATGTCACATAAGATTTATTTTCTCATTCATTTGATATAAATAAGCCATGCAGAACTGCAGTCAGTCACTGAAGATGCATGTGGTGTTAAGCTAGTAGGTCTGAATTATACATGTCTGATAACCCAATACCTAATAATTACTCAATAAAAAAACCCTGAAAGAACAATAAGGGTAACCTTAACAACATCAATAGGATAGAAAAGAGATTCAGACAGAGCTGTTTGTCCATGTTTCTCTCCATGTCACTCTTTGTGCTGCTTGTCAAGGCAGAAGTTGTCACACAGTCTCTCTGAGTGACGCTGACCAATCAGGAGGCTTCTTGCATCTTTCAGAGGAAGCCCCGCCCATGAGAACCATGAAGGAAAGCAAATGCAAACTTCATGAAACGTGAAAGCAAAATCTGGAAAAGTAAATGAAAATCCTGGAAACAAACGAACCTGTGGTTGGTGAGATGAAAACTTACATCCAAAAAAAAAAGTTGGATTTAACAAGTAAAAATTTGAATCACAAATATGTTTCATTTATTCGTTGGTATCATTTGGATTTTTGAAATCACGATTTTGTTAGCAAAAATTTTCTTTGGTCACAAATTCATTTTTTTTGATTGCATAATACTGACACAAATTAATCTCCATACACAGGAACCACATCAGACCCAGTGGAGTGCAAAGAGGGGGGATCAGGGGGCAGTCACCTCCCCTCGTGACCCCAATGCTGCAAAAAAAGCACATTTAAATGAACCTTCTTGGAGCCAAAATATGTGCTAGAATGCACGATAGGGAGCCAAAATGCACTAAAGTGCTTTCTTGGGAGCCAAAACACATGCTTAAGTGCCATCCTGGCTGACTTACATTGATCTGCTCCTTTGGCTGGTAAAAACATCAAAAACTGCCCTCTTTCAAAACATAAACAAAGGTACCCTCTGGGGGGCGAGAACACGTGCCAAAGTAGTGCTGCACAATTAATCCGATCGCAATCGCAATGTGAGAACGTGCAATTATATAACCGCACTTAAGGCTGCGATTTGTGATTTAACAAGTTGTGCGCACGTGTCCCTAAATTCTACAGTCTGTCCTCTGTTTGGAGTCCGTTTCGTCACGCCCATCACTGCTACGAGAATCTGCGTGTGCGTGTGTGCGTGTAGTCTGTTTGGTCACGTGATTTTCCAGTGAACTGAAGGAAGAGTTGGATGAAGGGCAGGAGCAATCATAGACATATAAAAAGATAGAATGTCTATGGGAGCAATGATGAGTAAGCAGACGAGCAACTGGTGACGAAAAAACACGCAGGTGAGAAAAGATTGCTTTTGGACAGTTGGTGCCAGGCGTGTAGTATCACATCTACAGAGGATCTGAGCGTCTGTCTGTTAAATAAGTCAGGTCCACACAGTGATGCAGGAGCCAGGAGTCACAAGCCAACAACTTTAGTTCATTCAGGAGAATCACACACACCTCGTGTTGAGCTGCATGTAGGGCTGGGGGATATATCGAAAACACGAAATATATCGCGGGTTGTTGCACGTGGGAGGTATAAAATGACCATATCGCGACCATCGAGTACAAATTGCCAGGTGAATGTTTTGAAACGTCAGTATGTAATTTTCTTCGCAGTTGCGTGTAGCTCACTCCCCCGACCATCCAGAAAACTCTCCTGCACATGCGTGTTTCTGTATTGAGAGACGAGAGAAAAGACGCTGCTTTGCCACCTGTGTGATCCTCACCTTATTATCTCCCAGCTCTTCACCACAAAGAAGAGAAACAAACGCGACGTGTACTTAAGGTTCAGTTTCATTCTGTATGAGCTTCATTTGGCGTTATTTACCGCTGAATACCAAAATAATACGAGCTAAGATGATTTTAGAAAACAAAGTTTTGCAGCGTCACCACAAATGTACACAAAAGGTCTAATAACGCTCTAAAAATAAAACTCTGAGCTGTTAAGTAAACAGAGGGAGGGGGAGAGTTGTCTAGCTGTCGTGTTGCATATTAAAGATTCCCAAAGCATTCATTCACGCGTCTTGATTTTTTGCCCAACTAACTTCCTGCTGTGAACCTGCATGTCCTTCAAAATAAGAGCATGCTGTAAAACTAACATTACACCACAAAAATTCAGTGAGAGCCCAGGCTCAGAGACAGGAGTCACTAACAGAGTCCTTTCAGCTCGACAAACAATATACAAGATAGGGGTGGGGGAAAAAAATCGATTCTTAGATGCATCGCCATTCGGGGGTAGACGAATCTGAATCGATTCACAAATGTCTAAATTCTGATTATTTAAATGTTAAATAACGTAAAATAGACGGAATGAAAAAAAGGCAGAACTCAAGTGCTTCAGCGCGTCGTCACCTGTACGCTTTACGGTGAGCACACAACACACCAGCATGGCTAAGCGTGAGATCCACACCCCTCCATGTGGACTGAGAGCTAACGTCTAGGAGCACTTTGGCTTCTACAAAATAGACGGTAGTGAACTGGACAAGAGCCACGCTATATGCCCGTTGTGCCACACGAAGATTAAATACTTTGGTAACACCACAAACATGAGGAACCACATCACACGAAAGGAGGAGGGGAGATGCCCGGCTGTTGTTGTGGCTACTTCTGCCCCCACTGTTTTTCTGGCAAAGTGATTCTGTGCTCAGGATTTAGTTAAAGTTTGAAGTCCAACTTATTTGAGCCTAAGTTATTTGTTTCCCAAAGTATGAAAGTGAGAATTGTTGTGCTGCTGGTACAGAATTCAACATTTTATTTTTATCAAAGGGCAGCCTGTTTATGTTATTATTGTTCACTAACATTACTATTGTTGAGCTGTTGGTACAAAAGTATACATTTTGCTTGAAACTAAGAGCAGCCTTTCCATTGTTATTTATTTTTACTTAAGTCTGAAAGCACTTTTGCTGAGCTGCCAAAACAGATTTATATGTTAAATTTTTTTTTATTAGAAGTGCTGTTGTTTATTTAGTCTGAATGCTATATTGCACATAAAAAGCAGATTTAGTTTAAATTTTTTTCTTGAATATGTGAATAAAAACACACATTCATGTTTGTGATTTATAAATGTTTTAAAGCCAAGAATGATGCTACTTTTTGTTCTTCACAATACAGTTGCAACTTTCTACACAGTTCCACTGGTTAAATAAAGGACAGTGGAAATAATCTCAATACATTGTTTCTCATTATTACTGTTTTTAAAAACACCAAGAGGTGAGTAGTTACACAGTGAGACAAAAAAAAATGTTGTGGAAAAAACGCAATTGATAATCGTTTTAAAATCGCATCGTGGCCCCCCGAATCGTAATCGAATCGTGAGATGCTTGAAGATTCCCACCCCTAATACAAGTAGCTGATTTATGGAAATAAAAGTTAGATTAAGTCATCCCTAGTTTCAGTTCATGTTATTTTCAAATTTTTTCAATCTTCATTGTTGTCATTTTAGAAATCTATTGAGATAGTCATGTGATACATTCAACCAGATAAATAAATCTGAATGAAATCTTTTACTGGAATTGAACAAATGTAAATATATAAAGTGAATTTGGAGTAAACGGTTTGTTAAACTTGACTTGATTTTGATTTTTCCCATTTTGGCAGCAAATTTTATAAATCTTACTGAAAGGTTTTCTTGAATCATTATACTGGTGTCATTTCAATAATTAAAGGGTTGAATTGAACATTTAATATAGTGATTGTTTGCTTAAGCTTATGTATTCATTCAGTTAACTATTTATTAATTCACTCGTATACCATTTTAAATGAATGATTCTCACTGTTCTAGGGTCAAATATTGATATGCGATTAAAATGCGATTAATCAAGATTAATTAATTACAAAGCCTTTGATTCATAATTTTTTTTTTACCAAGTATCAAAATATCAATTATTTTAATCAATTACTTAATACTTGTATGTTTTAAGTTCAGAAATCCATACTCCAAAAAAATTCATACTCTGCATGTTTGTTGTTAATCTGGGAAAAAGCTTCATTAAACCATTTATCAAATCGCAGTAATATTCACCATAATCGCAATCACAAAATTTTCCCATATCGTGCAGCACTATGCCAAAGTGCCCTCTTGGAGGTCAAAACTCCATCAAGGGCCTTCCATGAAGCCAAAACAAATGTTGAATTGCTTTCCTGATTTGCAAACCACACTTGTCTGCCCCTTTGGCAGGTCAGAACAGAGAGTGATTCCCAGGTACCGGGCATCGGTTCAAATGTGAAAAGTACCAGTCAGTCCCTACAATAGCTGCAGAGGCCGCTTGAGAGACAAAAACATCTCAAAGTGCACTCCTGGAAACCAAGATAAGCTAAAGAACCCTCCTTGAGCCAAGCTTGTGCGACAGTGCTTTCTTGTAAGCCAAAACCTGGGAGCCAATACTCAAGTCAAATGGCACTCTTAGGAGGAGGAGCCAGTGCATGTGCCAATGTACCCTATTTGGAGCCAAAATGCAACAAAGTGCCCTCTCAGAAGCCAAAAGGCATAATAAAACACTCTCTTAGGCACCAGAACAAGGCTATAGTGCCCTTTTCAGAGACAAGAATGCTAGTGTGCTATCTCAAGAGCTACATGCTTGCTAAAGTCCCCTCCTTGGTGCTTAACTTGGGTTAAGTACCTTTTAGAGAGCTAAAACATACACTCTAGTTTGCTCTCGGTTGGCGAACCACACTGCTCCCTTAGCTGGTAAAACATTAAAAACTGCCCTTCTTGGTGCCAAACACATGCTAAAGTTCTCTTTGGGGCCAAACTCTTGCTACAGTGCCGTCCTTGGTGCAAAACTTGTGCTAAACCATCCACACAGGAGCCAAAACGCAAACAAAACATGCCCTCAAAATACAATCAAGTGCCCTCCCTGGAGCCAAACTTGCACTTATATATCTTCTAATGAGCTAAAATAAAGGATTAAGTGCCGTCTCATAAGCCAACACACAGGCTAAAGTGCCCCCTGGTTGCTGGTTCACACTAACCTGTCTCTTTTAAGCGCCCTCTCAGGAGCCAAAACGCATGCTAAAATGCACTCTCGGGCACCAAAAAAGCTCTCAAGTGCCTTCATGTCATTGAGCGTTTCGTTCCAGACCTTCATCCTGTTGCCTGCTGCAGGTTAAGAACTCTACTGCTCACGCTCAGAGCTGTCAGGTAGCAAAAACTCAGGTCTGATAAACCCCCTGCTGTGTGGATAGGGTGTTGGCCGTGTTGCTCACTGACCACTGCGAGGTGAAGATGCCGTAGTAGAGCGTGTCGTCTGCGGGAGCGCCCTCAGCTGGTGGGAGAGAGTCGATGTCCTGGATGACGTTGTACGGCAGCTCGCTATCGGCCTGACACAGCAGCTGAGCTTTGGCAAAGGTGGTCCAACGCCTCTGCAGAGTCCGCTGACCCCCGACGTCACTCTGAAGAGGAGAAAACATGGACTGTATCATCACCAGCAGGTTTCTTCACACTTCTCCTCCCATCTTTCTCTGACTGCTCTGAGACAGAGCCACATTTCAAAGTCAGCCGCTGACAGAGTTTATCTTTCTAACTATTTCCTCTCCTCAGTCCACAGCCCATCCTGATGTTTGTCTGGCATTTATTCTAGTTCAGAGCTGAGTCAGAAACATCTTTTTTTAAAGCTGCAGGCGTCTCCCTGCAGACATTTCCTCCCTGAGCTGCTGTGACAGAGAGAAATTTCCTGGAAGTTATCCATGTGAGTCAGACACATCAAGTGGATTAGTCTGCTCTTTAACACACGCTCACCTCAGATAATCATCTCTGATGTTAGAGCACAGCTTAGAAATATAAACCCTCTTTCCTTACAGTGTATCAGATAACTGTTACCAGCTCATCACGGTTATCACTCTAAAAGCTGCCTCATGTAAATGTAGTTGCTCTTTATTTGAGAGAAATATGCCTGACTCTTTAACAGATGTCTGTCAAACTGTCTGATCAAAAAGAGAAGGTAAACCAGATTTGATCTCATCTCCTTAAAACAGCTCATACAGTTTACACCCACCCCCTGCACATCGTCTCTGACCATCAGCACAAACAGTCTGAATTCTAGGATAAACCAGAGATTTTCCCTCTGAATGATATAAACTTCAAAGGGACAGTATTTTCATCATCACTGTGAATGAGTATGATTCAGTGGAAGGTTCAGTCCTGTGCATTAAGAGGCAGACTACTTCCTGAACTGGTCCCTGCATGAAGGTGTCTTTCCTGTCAGAGGGAGGGAATCTCAGGAGGAGAGCTAGTTTTATTGTTTCTCGTTCCACAGGTTTTGGAGAATAAAAAAGAACAAGTATTTAGAGATAAAATATCTGCATTCAAAAAATGTTGGGATCTGTGCCATAAATGGTGACAGATACAGACAGAATTTCTTTCTTCTTTCACTGAGTAACTGGACTCTTTCTAAAGAACATAAAGGATGGATGGAGGAAAGAAGAAGGATGAGGCTAAGATCAAGGAAAAGTGGAGGAAAGATGAAGAATTTGTGCTACAAAAGTTGCTTGATACAGGTAGGGGAATGTGTGGATGGATGGAGCAAAGATCTTTGATGGCTGATACATTTAAGATGGATGGAGGAAGGATGGAGAGTAGACAAAGAATAACCAATGATAGAAGACAAAAAGTTTCAGAGGACAAAAATTGAGTATTTAGAGATGAAAAGGAAACATCAAGGATAAATGGAGGATGGATGGATGGAAGGTCGAGAAAAGATGGAGGAGGGATCAAGGATTGGTTGAGGATAGATGTTGGATGGCTGAAGGAATTATAGCTAATAAAAAGATGGAGGATAGTTGGATGACGAAAGGCTCTGGAGAATTTAAAAATAACAAATATTTAGGGTTTAAAAGGAAAGATCAAGGATAGATGAAGGATAAATGGAGGATGGATGGAGGAAAGATGGAGGTGGATATTAGGCTGCTGAAGGAAAAATGGTTTGACAGATGTAGGATAGATGGAGGAAAGATGACGGATAGATGGAGTTGACAGAGGATTGATTGAGGAGAGATGTTGGATGACTAAAGGAAAGATGGTTGATAAATGGAAGATGGATGGAGGAAGGATGGAGGAAAAATGGTGGATAGAAGAAGGTCAAAAGGTTTTGGAGAGTAAAACATAAATGAATATTTAGAGATGACAAGTCTGCATCATGATCGACAAATGTTGGAACGTTTTCTCTAAAAGGTGACAGATACAGAAAGATCCTCCATCTTTCTTATCTCTCTCCATCCATCCTCTGTCTATGCTCTTAAGAAAGAATCCTGTCATTCAGGGACAGAAGACTGAAAACATTTGTTTGTTTGTAACTGTCACCTTTTATTGCCCACATCTCAGCATTTATTGTATGCAGACTTCTTACCTGTAAAGAATTTGGATGGAGGATATACAGAGGATAGATGGTTGACAGATTCAGGATAGACAGAGTTTAGTCTGAGGGTAGATGGAGGATGAATGGATGACATAAGATAGAAGCGGGGGCTGCTGATCGAGTTCATTAATAGCAGGAACAGATCTGTGTATTCACTCAGTGATTAACAAACAAACACAGCCGTGCTGAGTCTGGATGTGATGAGATGTGACAGCAGCTGCTGGTTCTAACTGTGTTGCACCATAAAGACGGAGGCAAATAACTTTGTAACATGTCCAGCACTTTGCTGTGTCTCTATCTTTTCACTGAAGCAAGGCCAAACTTAGATTTGAGCTCATTCTTCTGGCAGCTTTGTGACTGTGCTGTACCACAAATGATGAAACATTATGTTTGCTCAGCAGTAACCAAGAGCAATGGCCCTCACTGCATCCATCAATTACAGGGATTTAAAACCCGTTCCAGCTTGAGGACTCCCAAACCTGCTCAGACAGCAGGATGTGACACCAGAATCACTGAGGTCTTTAGTCTTTCAGATTCATGTCAAATCTTTGTGGAAACAGATATCACTCATTGACATGGCCCCCATCGACTCATCCATGACACATCTGAATATTTTCAGCCCGACTCCCCCTGGAAATGCTCCAGAGTTCTATCAGGGATGGTTTGGGCAAAGTTGGGTGAAAATACAGGGGTTGACAAGTGTGCTCTCTCACCATGCAGATCTGAGAGACTCGAGAGACAATGAATTTGTCGATGAAGTCGTACTCTCTGCCCACTTCACTGAAGAAGAAGTAGATCTTCTCCTCCTCGGGGATAAAAGTGGAGCTGATGAAAGTGGGGTCTGCAGGGAACACACACAGAGAAGGTCGGAGATGTTAGTGTGAGAAAAGCAGAGCTTTACCCAGGAACAACACCTCTGGGATCTGTTGTCGCACACACACACTGATGTTCCACTCTGACCTTCCAGCCATCCCAGCGTGTCGTCCAGCTTCAGGTCGACCCGCTGGCCCTCGCTCAGGTGTCTGGAGATGACCGGTCTGTTTCCTCTGTAGTCTGCTACCGTCCCCGTGTACAGCTCTCCATCTGAGGGAGGAGTTCACACACAAGGGGTGAAAACACACACAAAGACACACACACAGACACACACACAGACACAGACACACACACACACACAAACACACACACACACACACACTTTATTCCACAGAAACTAGAATATCACCCTGAAGTCTTGAGTGGAGCTGCTTCAGTCAGGTAAGAAGAGCTGCAGATGTTCTGTGGGGCTCCATGCACGAATTTTGTCTCCTCAATGTAACACCTGATGACTCACCTCAGTGTAAAACTCATTTCACTGAATGGACCTCAATCCTGACATAACTCAGGGTAACTCAGGGTCACACTTGAGGCTCATTTGTTCTGATTCAGGGGCAAAAATGATAAAACTGTTGCAGTTGTCACTTGGGTCATTTGTGTTTACAAAAACAAGTTTCTTGTGGTCTAAAGTATAAACCAATACCACACATGATCAAATATCAAATATTTCTCTCATTGGTCAAAAAATCTCACCCAGAGGGAAGGTGTTTCCTTATCTCTTTTCAAACCTTCAGGTTCTTAACCACTTGCCATGGGGAAGGGCAAGTCATGGAGCAGGAGCAGTGTGTGTGGCTAGTGTGTGATCAAGTGTTCATCTGTCTAATGTAGCAGTGTTCACTATACCATCTGTACATTTATCCTCTTTTTCTGCTGTTGCTAATTCATCCACTCTTTCCTCTTTTCAGGGTACCTGCAGGTTTTAGTAGGTCAAATTTAAGACTTTTAAGACCTTTTTGATGCCACCTTGAATGCAATTTAAGACCAAAAACACTTTAAAAATAGTTGATGAGTGGGGGATATGCATGTATTACAACAAAATTATAGCATGTGTGTCACTAAATGAAACCCATTCAAATTGGCTTTGTATCTGTTTATCGAACATAAAATGATCCTCAGTGCCCTCTGGTTAACAACTGTATGTACAAGTTCAAACAGTGACCAATAGTCACAGACTGGCTAACTAGGATGCAGATAAAAATTTATATCAGCAGCTTTTGAGCCAGTATCCACTCTAAATCTCCTTCTCAAAAAAAAAGAGGAAAAAATAAAACATCAACGAATCCTGCCCTGACAAATTAAGACCTTTGAGTGATTTAGTTAAGACCAGAATCTTACATTTTAATGATGTTAAGACCCTCAAGGCCTTAGTTTTAGAAACATGAATTTTAGACTTTTTAAGACTTTTTAAGGATGTGCGGGGACCCTGACTTCTTCTATTGCTTTGGCTGGACGGTTGGCAAGCAGGTTTACACGTCATTAAAGACCTGTCGCTGACTCATTAGTTTGCCTCTTGTACGTGATTTGTACAGAGTCAGAAAATGAATTGGGATTTCCTTGTCTATGAAGAAGTCCCCATTACTTTAAAATCAGCCCGAGAATCCTGTAGTATGAGCCAGGCTTTAGTCACAGCGAGAGAGGAAAGCTAAAAAAGGCTGCAGGCTGCGAGAAGAAGCAAGAATTACGACAGCTTCAGTGACGACATTCTCTGACCAATGAGTGGCCAGCAGACGTCACCTTTTAGTATTGACTTAGCTCGCTTGGAACCAGAGCTGAGCAGGTATAAAAAACTGGTGTCTGACGTGTAGTACCCCACCTGTGGAAACACAACACAAACCAAGTAGAGTCGAGTAGAGCAGGGCTAAGACAGGTCAGTGGAAAAGGGTCATAAGTGGCTGGCTGCTGGCTGAGAAAACTCTATGAGACTTCTCCAGATAACTGATTTGTGTTGTTACATCATGAGACTCAGAATACCTGACGGCTGAACATAAGTTCAAATATTATTGATTATCGAGGCTTGAATTGATAGACCGAGTTCATTGGGAACGTATTTTATTTCTTGTTCCATTTCTGTTTCATCTTGCTGTTGCTCCAACTTGTGACCCCCCACAGGGCAGCTGGCAGTCCCTCAGCTCAGTAACAATGTGCCACTTTTGGCAGTACCAGTAAAAATGATGTGTCAAAAACAAATCCTCACCCACGATGATGGCGGTGTTCCGTTGGTAGGGGTCGTAGGGGCAGCGACCTCGGCCTTCATCAGGCTTCAGGCTCATGGTTAATGTCTCAGACAAAGAAGCCACATATTATGTCCTGCCATGAATCAGTCTGCATGTATGTGTGTGGTGTGTGTGAGAGTGTGTGTGTGTGTGTGTGTGCAAACGTACGATGTAGGTGCAGCGTGGACTGAAGGCGAAGGTCCCACAGGCGTAGATGTGGCTGCTGTTCAGAAACTGCAGGACTCGGATGAAGTTTGGACAGTCTGACTATTTCATGGAAAGAAAACAGAGTGAGAAACTTCTAGATTGGTCAGACATTCAGCAAGCAGAGCCTGTGTGTCACAATCTGTCCCACCAGTGCAAATCTACCAACTTCAACCTCACCAAGCAGAGCAAACGTAACCTGGCTCTTCATTTTTTTTCATAGACTCTCAGGTTTGAACAGATCACTGCAGAATAACTGCTGCATGTGGACAGGAATCAACACTGGCAAGAGCAGATTAGCTTGTGTGTTAGCCTTTAGCTTGTATTTAAGCCCTTAGCTCATGCTCTATCACTCTACTGTTAAGCTTTTTTCTGCTCTTCTTCCCCTTTTCTGTCAGACAGTCCAGCTCCTGCTTCCAACATTACTGCTAAATAAGTCACAGAAGTCACAGGAATTGTGGAAATCATTTTCAGCAGAGAAAAACACAGATCTCTCTTCTCACTGCTTAACTGGCGCAGTGGTCTCAAAGAGATTTCGACTTCAACTTTCTGTAAATCAATCTGGTCCAATATATAACATATTTTAGCGCTGATAATCTCATTTTGAGTTGTAGATTCTGATGAGACATAAATCTAGAAATGAGACTTCTTCAAGATCACTTCGAAAGTCATCGCGGTCCCTTTAAAGTTAGTCACATACCTCTGCCACATTCATTTAAAATACTTTTAGTATGACTCAGAGAAATTAAACTCAAACTGAGTTTTGAGGCCAAAAGGGAATTTGGTTTCATGTTTCACTCCAGAGAAAGAGAGAGGGGTTGAGGAAGGTCAAAATTGACAAACATGTAGATTCTTACTTCGCCCGTCATTAGGATGGTGTGAGAGGAGCCTTTATACTCCGTTAGCCACGCTCAGCTTACACTTATAACTGGCTTCCTGGATTCTCAATGTCACAGAATTCAATATGTTCACAAATGAATGCTCACCATTTTCTTCCCCTTCATGGAGCACTGTTCCAGGTCTTTCTCTGATGGACTCCAGTCCAGCTAAAAGAGAGAAACACAGACAGAATGGGAGGTGTGCAATGTTCAGGTAGAAGCAGCGACTGGATGTAGCAGTGCTTGGTCTTGTTGGTAACTGTAGTAACACTTCACAGCTGGGCTCAAAGCACAAACATAGTTTAACCTGATTTCTTTCTGTCAGGAATAAACTTTGTGTTCATTTAACCATGGAGGTTTTGTGCCCACCTTGCTCCTCAGCGTGATAGCGTCCTGGTTGCTAACATCCAAAGCTAACACAGCGTCCCGGGCCCCCACATAAAGCACATCTCCGTCAGGGCTGAGCAGCAGGGTGGTGGTGTTACTGACGTCAGGGCTGCTGAAGCGGGAAAGACGTCTGCTGGGACTGCCTGTTCGTTCACACACCAGGAAACAAAGAGGTGAGGATTTCTGATTCTTTTACAGTCATCAACACTCTGATCCCAGATAACAAGCTCACAGTTTAAGGACAGACTGCTGACAGAGAAGCAGAGGATCCCTGAGGGATCTGTGCTCACCCAGACTGAAGGAGACTCTGGGGGTGGGTCCACTCTCAGACGGACTCAGGAAGTTTAACAAAACCAGAGAGAGGCTCAACAGGCGGAGGATCCCCATCACTGCAGACCTCATTTACATTTAGGGTCAGAGGTCAGGGGTCACTGAGTCTGATGTGTGTCAGCAGGGTCAAAGCCGTGGAGGGAGGGGAGGGACTGTAGCTGGAGCCACATGATCTGGAGCCTGCAGCTGTCCATTACTGGATCTGAAACACACACACACACACACAGGCATACACACACACACACTCATGAGTCTGAAGACTGAACTAAAGTGGATTTCAGACAGTCTCTCCTCGTCATTTTCACTTCCTTTAAACTGTTTGTCTGAAAACACTCAGCTCCCCTCAGGACTGTCACTGCATCTCTGCCCTTAGTCATTCCTCAGCAGGATGATAAAATGGCTACTACAGAGCACAGATGGTTCTGGCCGAGGAAGAGCTCATTAAAGTTTGGACAAAGTTCAACCTGCCAGGGAGAGAAAAGACTTCCGTAGAAGCAGGATTTTGTGAGATGTTTTCGGTCAAAATGTACAAATGTTGAGAGAAGTGAAACTGGTACCAAACTCTATGGGTGAAAGTGCTGCCTTTAGGGAACTTAATACACACACATACAGACACACAAACATTCATTCACACACACAAGGGGTGAACACAGACACACAGACACAGACACACATAAAAACAGAAAGACAGCAGCTCACCAGCTGGAGAAGTGGAGCGACCCTGTGAAAGGGCTTCAAAGTCTGACAGTGAACAAATATTAAGAAGATGTTTTCTGCTTTTCACAAACATCTGTGAAGAATCTGAAGTATGCCCAGTATAGAATAACAAATTTACAGCTGAGGAGATGAGGCTTGAGCAGAAAAAGAGCCACATTCCCCCATCTCCATCCTCTGCTGGTACATCCACAGATGTGCTTCAGACCACAGAACTCCTGCTCCTCCTGGGGGGTTGAGCTGTCAGGGGGACACTCTGACCACATTTCATCAACTTCTCTTTGCTGCTGGGTAAGATATTTTTTCAGTGCAGCAGCTTGGATGGGTCCAAAAGTGGTTCTTATCTCAGTGGCTTTAAATATACAATGAAAAAACAACTGCAAGGAGAAGAAGTTTCCCACAATCCATCAGATCTGCAGGATCTCTGGACTGATTCAAGATGCACCAAAAAAACTCTTTTTCACTGACAGAGGCAAGGCTACCTCTCATGTGACTGTTAGTACTCACAGCTTTGGCACCTTCAAATAATAATAAACCTGTGAATGAGCCAAAAACGCCTCAATTCAATGAGGACCATGAGGACTACACATACAGCAAAAAGTGGACTCTCTGCATGACTGTCATGTTCAACAGTCGTACGGACGGATATGTTAATGGGCAGAGGTGAAAGAAAAAAAGCACATTCAGCACACATTTTGGCCCCCAGCTTATCATGTTTTGATTAATACAGGTCTCTCTGTAAAAAATAGTGGTCCTGCTGGTTTAAGATGCACAACAAGGTGGCACTTGAAGAAAAATGGGATGCATGGTCAAGTTGCCAGAAGAAAACTATTTCTACACATCAGAAGGTATCCAGCTTATATTATGCCAAACAGCAGAGAGATAAGCCTCAAAACTTCTGCAACAAAGTCATTTGGAGAGATGATACCAAAATTGAACATTTTGTGCCAAAATCCTAATGTTACATTTGGAGAGGAGTCAGCAAGGCCTATGATGAAAGGTGCACCATTCCAACGGTGAAACAAGCCACTGTTGAAGCTGGAAAGTTCAAAGCATATGAAAAAAGGAGCAGCCAATAGACTAGAAATTACGGTAATGAATTAACTAAAACTACATTATGTTTTTTCTTCATAATGCTCAAACTCCAACCCAGATCTATCTGCTCTTTGCCCACGTCCGGCATGGAAAATCACCTCTCTTCCTTCACAGTCACAGGGATGTGTTAAGGACCTGGAACATGGTCCTGTTTGATTGAAGTTTTGAAAACTAATGGGAACTGTGCCTCAACTTTTTTACAAAGGATGTGTCAGAATCTTCAGTGATCATGACATCTTTTCCCTTGCTGACTGACCTAAAATATAGTGCAGAGATCATCTGCAGCTTCTTTG
The DNA here is from genome assembly GCA_008086565.1 of Thalassoma bifasciatum. NCBI lineage: Eukaryota > Metazoa > Chordata > Actinopteri > Labriformes > Labridae > Thalassoma > Thalassoma bifasciatum. The sequence goes on from RPOG01004240.1 coordinate 31,280, forward strand.
TCATGTGAATGAGCAGCTCTTTCTGGCCTGTGTCCTTTCCTTCTGATTCAGCTCAATGTGGCATCTGAGCCACTTCAGGGTGAGAGCTCACAGTTCTGGGCAAAGAGAAGGAGAAGAGATGCTGACAGCTCATCTCCACCAGACACAACACAGGAGCAAAGTGTAGGAGCTCAGCAACCATTCTTCTTCTGCATGTTCAAACTTCAGCCTCAGAAAAAAACCCGGGTTGAAGAAACACCTAAGTCTTTCCTCCAAATGTGCATAAAATTCTAACTTTTTGTTTCAGTACAAATTCCATTGGTCCCTCTCACCCACTCCGAGTCAAGTACGTGCTCTTCAGCTGCAGCAGCTCCACAGCATCCTGCACACACTGCAACAGTCACACATCAACACACACAGTAAAACACACAGATGTATGTGTGTTTAGCTCTTCACTCTTTGTGCCTCTCTGCGCTTCACTCCAAGCTCCGCGTGCACGCTCGCGCAGCACACCTGCGCAGTAGAGCTGCGCAGTAGAGCCTTCTCTGAGCTGTTTGTTCAGTTTGAAAAGTCAAATCTGATCAAACACGTGTTGTTCAAAGTTCAGCTCTGCTCCTGCAGCTAACAGCGGAGGATCACACTGTGACACCACACACACGAACATGTTAAAGCCCGCTCCTGAAGCTGCACGGTGCACTCACTCTCTCTCACACACACACACACGAACACACACTTACATACATGCAGAGCTGACATGCTTCATATCCAGAGGAGACATTTTCTGATTGTGCAACAGGACGCGGTCAAAGCCCGAGCCCTGCGCTCATCCTCACACACTCACAGACATGTAGCTGCTGTCCACTCACTCACACACTCACACACTTACTCACACACACTCATACATGAAATGAGCTTACGTGTTGGCAGTTGTCCTCCCCCTGGACTCTCTCCGCTCTTTGTTGCCCTCCTGTCTCTCTCTCTCTCTCTCTCTCTCTCTCTCTCTCTCTCTCTCTCTAACTCCTCTGTGAGCTCAGACAGAGAAACGCTGACCGAGGTTCAGCTTCTACCACCACAACAAAGCCTCCCAGCCCCCTCCTCCTCCTCCTCCCCATACTCCCCCTGTTCTCCCTCTCCTCCCATCAGGAGGTGCAGCAGACTGCTGGCTCCCCCTGCAGGAAGTGTCACACATCACACAGGCAGAAGAGCCAGAGCCCACTTTGTTCACAGCCTGGTTCACACTCCTGCAGCTCATCTCAAGGGTCTGTAAGGACTTACTGGAAAAGCTAGTGTTTTTCCAAAATAACACTCTGTTTCCCATGAGCACTTGCAACCCCTGTCAGGACGATGTTGCTTCACTCAAGTGATTTAAGGGACTTTTTTTCTTTTCTAATTCCAATGAAGTTGGGATGGTGTGTAAAATGTCAATAAAAGCAGAACACATTGATTGTAAATGCTGTTCAACCTTTATTCAACACCACAAATAAAAGGTACTATAGTTCGAACTGATGAACTTTATTGTTTTTGTTTGTTTGTCTTTGCAAATATTCACTCATTTTGAATTTCATGCCTGCAACACATTGCTAAAAAGCTGGGACACGGGCATGTTTACCGCTGTGTTACATCACCTTTCATTTTCATGTCCCTGAAAAGGACATGTTAGTGCCATGGGCACTGACACACCCCCATACCATCACAGATGCTGCTTTTGAACTTTGCGCTGAGAACAATCTGAATTGTTCTTTTCATCTCTGGTCCAGAGGACACCACGTCCATGATTTTCAAAAACAGCTTGAAACGTGGACTTATTAGACCACAGCAGAATTTTCCACTTGGCCTCAGTTCATTTCAAATGAGCTCAGGCCCAGAGAAGGCAGCTGCATTTCTGTCTGTTGTTGGTATCTGTCTTAATATTTCATGGTAGAGTTTGAACTGTCACTTGTAGATGTAGTGATGAACTGTGTTAACTGACAATGGTTTTCTGAAGTGTTCCTGAGCCCCCATGCAAATATCCTTTACACAATGATGTGTTTTTTTAATGCAGTGCCACCAGAGGGGTCAAAGGTCACGGCCTTTCAATGTTGGTTTTGGGCCTTGCTGCTTACGTGCAGAGATTTCTCCAGATTCTCTGAATCTTATGATGATATTATGGACTGTAGATGATGAAATCCATCAATTCCTGCAGTTGTATGTTGAGAAACATTGCTCTCAAACTGTTGGACTATTTGCTCACGCAGTTGTTGACAAAGTGGCGAACCTGGCCCCATCTTTGCTTGTGAAGGACTGATCCTTTTGGGGATGCTCCTTTTATACCCAATCATGACACTCACCTTGTTAAATCAACCTGTTCACCTGTGGAATGTTCCAAACAGCTGTTCTTTGAGTATTCCTCAACTTTCCCAATCTTTTGTTACCCCTGTCCCAGCTTTTTAGAAAAGTTTTGCAGGCATTAAAATTTAAAACGAGCAAATATTTGCGATAAATAAATGGATAATAACTATCAGTTTGAACAATAAATATTTTGCCTTTGTTATGTATTCAGTTGAATTTAGGTTAAACAGGATTTACAAATCACTGTATCCTGTTTTTACATACATTTTACACAAAGTTCTAACTTCACTGTAATTGAGGAGTTAGTTCTCTATGTATTTGGAGTTTGTAAGTACTTTTTATGGCTCCTTTGTTGGCCATTGACACCACACTGACTATGTCTAGAATATGTCGATGCTAACAAGTGCTAGGCCTCATGTTCCTGACTGAGGGGAAGGATGTGAGGACCATGTTCTAGTACTACATGGAGCTACTGTTTGAAACATGACAATAATTCAAGTTTTTGAACTTATTTTGTGCCATAATTTTGTGGCCAGCTACATTCAGCGAAAGTCACAGCCCAGTGTTCTGAGATGCGTCTAGTAGTGAATCCTGGTTATGTTCTACCAGTGCTCATCTACCAACTGTTGGAATGAGCATTAGCCCAAACAGCTGCACCCATGTTTTAGCTCATGCACCATCACTTTCTTGTTTTTCTTTCTTCTGCTCTTCTGTCCCTTTTCTGTCAGACAGTCAGGCTCCTGTTTCCATCATTACTACTTAATAAATCACAGAACTCTTTTTCAGCAGAGAAAAACACAGATCTCTCCTCTCACTGCTAAACTTTGTCAGTGTAGTGCTGTCATATAGATTATGTGGGAACCTGTTTGGGAAGCTAAGACATAGCATATAGAAACAATCTATTTTTGCGCTGCTAGTCTAATTTCAAATTATTGATTAAGATTAGGAATATCATATATCCAGATATGAGGCTTTTTCAAGATCTCTCAAAAAGTCCTTTCAGGGTCTTTAAGTCAGTCATGTAAATGTTTTTTTTGCAACCGTCTGCAGCAGTCTCTCTTCCCAGATAGGGTCTACCATGTGCATGAAAGCATGAACACAGTGTATGCAAACTCTGCCCATCTGCCTGGAAATACCAGCCACCTGTGGACCCCCGAGGGCCAGGGAGAAGGAGGTTCAGAGCTCAAATACTTCACTAAAGAGGTGAAACACATCTGGTCCTGAAATTTCAAAACACTGATGTCTGTGGCCCAGCCCAGCTGTGTTCAGGTCAGTACAACTCCAAAAGAATGGAGCTCAGCTGCTAAAAAGAGAACAGGGTCAGGTTTGAACTTGAACATGAATTAAAATGTTCCATTTGATCTGAACTCATCCCAGCAGGAGGCTGGGGGCAATCTGTTACCATGGAAATGTATCAGATGCTTTTTTTCCCACATCCTGTTTCTGCTTTTGCATTAATTCCATGAATGATTATTTCTTTTTATGCTTTGCAAAACATTTAAACATATTTTCTTACGAACTCAAATCTATCTATCTATAGATAGATAGATAGATAGATAGATAGATAGATAGGTAGATAGACTGCTATCTATCTAGCTACAGCTACGAGCCTGTTAGGTGGACAGATCAGTTTGAATTTGTGACAATTTAGGTAATGAAGGGGTCTACACAGTATTGTTTTTTCATCTTTGGGCTTTATGCCCATTGACTTATTTAAAGATAGCATCGAGTGGAAACATGGGGAACTGCAGCTTGTCAGTGTTGGCTTAATTTCCAAACACTGGAGGTCACCACTGCATGAAGTCATACTGGTGACATCTTTTACAGCCTCCTCTTCCCTGGGTTCCCTGAATGGATTGAGAGATTCTCCTTGATGGCAGAGGGAAGTGATCGGGTCAGAGGAGAAGAGAGGACACAAGGAAGTATAAATTAGTGTAATTAAAAGCGCCCTGTGTTTTAGAGCTTGACCCATACAAGAGACTTAACGTCCCATTTCCCCTGCATGACTCCCTCTGTGGCATCAGCATCTTTTGGGAAGTGAAATATTAAACTTAAAGAGGAAACGTGAGATTTAAGTGCAGCTTTGGTTCTGCAGACAGTCTCATAAAACCAGAGACAAACAGCGCTCCAGAACTCACCGCTGTTTGTCACAGAGAGATTGTGTGTCAAGAGGTGTTCAACCAAACCCTGGGCTGGACTTGACCTTTAATTCATCCCGAGCAGACTACTAAACCATGAATATAAATACATGTGAATATTGAGAACCTGAAACTTTCATTAATAGATGTTAGGGCACAAGTTGTTGACGTGGTGGTCAACATCAGCTCATTAGTCCATTTTGTGAGCGTGTGTGTTAAGCACAGCTGTGCTACTCTAAGGAGATTTCATTTACAGTTATATTTATGAAGTTTAATGTAAGACTACTACACATACAATGACTGTAGAGGTATAAAACCCAGCGTCTCTTGGTCTCTCTCCCTCTAGGTCTCTCTCTCTCCCTCCCTGATCTGTGCATGTACCTGCTGAGAATCTCCATCTGGACATGTAGCTGCAGGATCTTCTGATGACTGATTCCGCCAGGTTTTCTCTGCCGTGTCTCCTCCTCATACAGATGACTGCTGCTGCTGCAGAAACAATCCAAACAGACAGACTTTCTGCACACTGTCTTCATGCACACTGAAGACGGTCCATCCTTTCATCCACCTGCAGTCGTTCTTCATCCACCTCCATACTGGAGCCTGTTTGTTGAAGGAAAAGCTCAGTCCGCTCACACACTTACAGATTAGAGCGGAGCAGTAACTCTGTGCAGTAACTATGGCGTGTAAAATTAGACTCCTGCAGCTTTGGAGTAGACGGGCTTGGTTGTGAGCGCAGCGGGGAAAGGAGTGGGTAAAGATGGCTAATGAGGAGAAAAGAAGATTGGAGTGGATTAGCGCTGACCTGGAAAGAGCCATGTGGTAACAGGCTGAAGGCCTCCAGCATCAAACGCGAAAGCTGCTGCCTCACAGGCGGAGTGGCCAGCATGACATGGACAGGTGGGCTGCTGATGTCAGCCGATGCAGGGGGGGGGGAGCTCAAAGTGAGCATCAGTGCGTGACAGGTACAGGAGTGAGGCTGCACCAGCATGGAGTATCTTTAAAAGACACCCAAGTTTGCATGACTCCCTCTACATTACCTCAAACATTCCAGACCTCATTCTACCTGTTTTCAACTCTAAGCAAGATAAAACTTAAACATTTCAAATCACAGTTTTAAAGGGATAGTCTGTGTGTGCTTTTAAAGGGTGGTAGTATGAGGTATTTGTCACTAGTAAGTGTATAATCCACATGAGGTGTTGGTAATCTCAGTCCCTTTGTTACCCCGGCTAAAGAACCAGAACAGATGTTGGACTTTTGCAGATACGCTGTAAAACTTAAAGTATAAAATTATGGTAACTTAATGGTAAAACTGCTGCCTGTTATTTACTATAGATGTCTAAACATGGTTTTATGAATGAAGTGAACTTGTAACCTAGTGACCATTTCCCCTCATGCCAGGAGCATTATACCAAATTAATCACACCTGTAGGTGCAACGTCACCAGCTGCGCGCTATATGAGTGCTGCACACCCACACTCATCCTCTTTCCCAGTTTCCATCATCGAGTGACAAAGAGTGGTTACAAGTTCGCCTCAGTCATAAAACCATGTCTACACCATAGACTGTATAAAACATGGACGTAGTCTCTGTCACATCACCCGTCTGTTACTGTAGCTCTGTTTTGAAGCAAAATTACTGGTGCGGCCATATTGGAATAGGGATGAGTGACGAGTGCCCAAACTCACAGCTATTGGGCACCCATCAGTCACAGTCCTTACAGTGTGTGTCGTTAGCAAAATTAGCAATTCAGACGGGAGACAGAGTTTGTACCAGGCTTTAAATACGCTAATTATGGCTCTGAAAACGTCCTTTTTTGCGTTCGTGTGTACGTGACTTCCTGTACTTCCGGAGCCAGCCTCAGGCGGTCACTAGAGGAACAGCAGCTTTTTAGCACTTCTGTGTTGTCTCATTTCTTCAGACCGGAGGTTGCTGCTTGGTTTACACATCTAAACAATCAATTTATTTCATCTGGGTGACCCTGTAACCTAGTGACAACACTACACCGAATTAGTCACAACCAAGGGTGAATCCAACAAATGCACATTAGCAGTTTGAGTTCAACCTTTTTATTTATAGTGAAAAAGATGTGCAAACAGAATTTCATGACAGCAACAACACAAAACAAGTCTCTTAGGCTTTAATACAGCGCCCTCTAATACACAACAGAATGACTAACGAGGGCCCTGTTAGAAAATGAAAAGGAACTCAATCTGACACCACCCCAAGGACAGCGGAGGGCACAGTAGACCAAGACAGGTTTAAACAACAAAACTTGGCAAAAGTCAGTGATGATACCCAGCCAGCAGCATTGCACACATCTTTTACGGGTGCACCACGAAATAATGCCCATGAAGTGGCCATCCCCCTTGTAGAATGTGCCACAATCCTTGAAGGGGGGTTCACCCCAGCATGCTCATAAGCCAGGGCAATCAGCTCGACAATCCAATGGGCCAGGCATTGTTTCGAAACAGGTTTTCCGAGTGTAGATTCTCCATATGAAACAAAGAGCCTGACAGAGGAACAAAGGGGTGCTGTGCAATCTACATAGCATTTGAGGGCCCGGACTGGGCAAAGGCTGTGCAGCTTTTTCAGTGTTTTCCTCCTCTGTACCAGGTGGAGGAGGGTAGAAGGCCTCCAGCACCAGAGGTTTGGCAGCAAATGTCCTCGTCAGGACCTTAGGCTGAAAGGCTGGGTTTGGGAGGTGGAAGACAGACATGTTTCCATCCCCAAATCTGAGGCACACATCATCCACTGAGAAGGCGCCCTGGTCACTCACTCGTTTAGCTGAGACGATAGCCAAAAGAAAAAGCAGTCTTCCAACAGAGAAGACAGCAGCTCAAAGGGAGGCCAGCAAAGAGCTCTTTGGACAACCTGGAGGTCCCAGGAGGACAGCAGTAGCTTTCTGGATCGGCGACCCCTCCTCACTCCTCTCAAAAACTAAACAGTAAGAGTGTGTGACCCTGGGGACCAGCCGTTGCGCTTATCATGAGCCATTCTCATCCCTGCAAGATAGCCCCTGATGGTTGATTCTGCGGCCCAAGGCACAGAGATGTTGGAGGAATGACAATATAACTGAGAGGTGACAGGTGAATGTGTCCTCACCCCTATCATTGCACCAGTTTCTAAACATCCTCCACTTGCTGCTGTACAAAAGCTGAATGGAAGGTGCTTGTGAGGCCAGTAAGGTATATACCACCTGCCCTTCTAGGCCAAGTAGGAGGAGGCACCTTTCAAGGGCCATACATGAAGCCTCTCATCCGGGGCTGTGGGTGCCATTTTTTTCCCTGCATCTGGGACAGCATATCCTGTCGAGCTGGATGAGGCCTGGGACAGCCTTTCAGCATCTCGCAGACCTCTGCCATACAAGGTCTCTGTGGCCAGTCTGGTGCCACTAAGAGTACTTGAGCATCCAACAGCCTCACTCTCCTGAGAAACGCTGGCAAGAGAGGTACTGGGGGGAAGGCATATAACCTTGCCTGAGGCCATGGACCAACGGTCCTGGAGGACCATGCACTGACAACCATAGGGGGCAGTGTTGTCCACTGTGGCAAAGAGGTCCACCTCTGCCTGCCCAAAACAAAGCCATATCTGTTTCACATTTTGTGGGTGTAAGGGCCTCCCCAGGTTGGGGCCTCCCTGTGACAGAAAATCTGCAGCGTTAGACAGGGGAAACACACATGCAGCAACATAAGCTGTCAAGATCTGAATCCTGCCTTTCAAAGACAGAAACGGGCGAATGTAGATGAGAAAATATCTGCTGCTTCAGAGCTCAGTGTGACAAACCTCAGGAATAACTTAACACCTAATTGAAAGGACGTCTTTAATTTCCACAGCGCAGCCAAGCGCAAATGTCTCCAGAGTAACCACAAAAACAAACAAACAAAAAAAAAAAATAAGAGGTGTGTGTGTGTGTGGGGGGGTCATTCATCACTATCTCTTATGTCTGTGTAAAATAGTTGTGCCCAAAAGGTTACACCCTCCAGCAGAATTTCTGATTTTTTGGCCTTTTCTCAGAAAATATGAATGATAACACAAAAACCTTTCTATCACTCATGGTTAGTGGTTGGGTGAAGACATTTATTGAACAAAAATAGTTTACTCTTTTTAAATCATAATGACAGAAACTTTATAAATGGCCCTGTTCAATGTTTACACCCCCCAGTTTTTAATACCTTGTATTTCCCCTTTAACATCAATAACAGCTTGAAATTCTTGGTGGTTGTTGTAGATGAGGGTCTTTATTATCTCAGATGGTAAAACTGACCATTCTTCTTGACAAAAAGCCTCCAGTTCCTGTAAATTCTTGGTCTGTCTTGTATGAACTGCAGGTTTGAGATCTCCCCAGAGTGGCTCAATGATATTGAGGTCAGGAGACTGAGATGACCACTTTAAAACCACTCCATTCTGCTGTGGCCAATGGCGGGTCCACTTGGCCTTGTGTTTTGGATCATTGTCATACTAGAACGTCCAAGTATGTCTTATGTGCAGCTTCTGGGCTGATGAGTGTAAATTTTCCTCCATCTTTCATTTTCTGATAACATGCTGCTTTCATCTCACCATCAGTTTGGACCAAGTTTCCTGAGCCTTTGTAGCTCACACATCCCCAAAACATCAGTGATCCACCTCCGTGTTTCACAGTAGGAATGGTGGACCTTTCATCATAGGCCTGTTGATCCCTCTTCAAATGTAACGTTTATGGTTGTGACCAAAAAGTTCCATTTTGGTCTCATCACTCCAGATGACTTTGTTTCAGAGTTTTGAGGCTTGTCTCTGTGATGTTTGGTATACTGTTAGTACGATACTTTGTGCAGAAATGGCTTTCTTCTGTCAACTCGACTGTGCAGCCCTTTATCTCTCAAGTGCCTCTTATGCACGTCTTGAAATTCCTTTTCTCAGAGACTCCTGTGTTTCAGCTTAAGTTATTTATCAGTTTTCCTTTGCAAAAGCTGCACAACTTGTGCACATGCCGCGGCCATGACAAACCCAGTGGGCGCACGGTGATGAAGGCGTGCGTATCGCAGCTTGCAGCTTTATAATGTTGAACTTTAAATGACGACTCAAGAGAGAAGGCATGTTTTGATCTGCTGAAATTCACTCTAACACAACTCAAAAAGATGATCCACCTAAAGAAAATGTTCCAGACTGACATGTAAAGAAGCTTCTCACACTTTGTTAAACACAACCCAAAGGGCTGATTCAATCAAATTTCTGCCTCTGATAAGACCAATAACTAATCATGGTTTAGGATTTCCAAAGGACCAAAAATACAGAAGAGCAGAAATGCCTCAGCTCTAAAACTTGAGTGATTGAAGTCAAACATCAAGTTGGTTTCTCCTTTTCCCCCAAAAGTGGTTACAAACATTTGAGCTTGCTGGCACAACACAAAGACTTTTTTCTGAAGGAATAAGAAACATCAGAAGGTAATTATTCACTAGATAGTCTGGAAAGAGCAAGTATGTTCTCAACATCAGACTGAGATAAGAGAGGAGGAGGAGGATGGGGAAGGAGAGGATGAGGATGGCTATGAAAGGACGAGTGATGATGATGGTAGCAATGATGAAACACACATTTGTAGGTACCATTCAGTCTTTTATTTCGCCAAAGTGCTGCTCTTGTGACTGCAACACACCTTCACTATCTCCGACTGGTTTGGAGAGTCATATTCTGACAGAGGGCTGGTGAAAATGAAAAGCAGACAGAGAGTAAGAGTGTCACAGTTTGTAGACATTAATGTTTCCCTGATACGCTGTGCAGTGGTGAACTTCATTTTCATCTCTATCTAAGCAAATGTTTGGACAGATAGCTAACTGAGGCTCTTCTGCTCTGATGCTGCTGCTCCTCTGTCTTCATGCCAGCTGCTGCTCTGACACTCACTGACACTCACTGACACTCACTGACTCTCACTGACACTCACTGACATGCAGAAACACACTGGACTTCATCTTTTCATCATTGCTCAGCTGAGTCTGACTGCAGGAAGCACTGCTGGTAAGAATTTAAGACTTTTAGAGGGAGCTTTAATTTCAGACCAGAAAGAATTTGCTGCTGCTGTAGTGCTTCTCCTGTATGTGGCATCTTACTACAGCTCAGGAGAGTCCAACTATCTCACCTCTGGATCCTTCTTTATCTATTCATAAATCAAATCTAGAATGTAAATATATACCATTAACTTGCAAAGTCAAATAGTTACATGACAAGACAAAACATAGAGCTTTAACAAGCGGAAATAATTAGTGTTTACTGCAAACACCTGGGCAGAATTCACATGACAACCACCAGACAAACTGATATTTACATCTTGATGTGTTTTTTCTATCCCCACAGACTGGAAGACTCTGAGGACTTCATTCAGCTCTCAGAATGGAAACAGGTGAGACAACAGGTGATACAAAACACTGCTGAATTGAGAAAAGAGATAAAGCTGACAGTTAGCAGAGCCATAGATTCTGAGCTCCACACTGGCTCACACTGAAGAACATGTCATAGACCTTAAACTGTGATAACGTCGTCATATGAGGACAAATATGGATTCATCATCAACAACTCCAAAACTTTCTACGTGATCTCACTTACTACATTTTATTCATTATCCATGCTTTTTTTTAGATACAGATGATCAAGACCTATGTGTTATTTCAAAATGATATTTCTCAGCTCTCGCTACATGAATTTGAGTCCATTTCCACCAAGAACCAGCTCTGATGATTAATCTCCCTTAGCATGTTAGGGGGGTTCAGGTCAAAGTTTAAAAGAGTGAAGTCATTAAGACATTCATGTAGAAATATGAGTTGGAAAAGTCAAATGAGGAGATAAAAGGCTGAAAACAAATCAGCCCCATAAAACTTTTTATGGTGTGACCAAAGTTAAATGATGAGATAAAAGGTTAGAAATAAAGAAGAAGTCCAAAAGATGTGATAACAAACATTCAAACGTTAAAACATCAGATATTGTCAGACGTAAAATAATTAAATGCTAATTAAATTTTAAGTTCCAGCTGAAGTAAAAGCATTGTGAAAGAAAGAGACAATATGTTTATAAAAACAAGAAAGAAGTCCAAGATACAAGGTAAAAGATTGAGATTATGTAATGGACCATTGATCAATATTTATGTTGCACACCAACGGGGGTGGTTTTTGTCTAATTCAGTGGTTTAGAAGATAAACATTACAAAATTGTTAAATCAGAGGCTTAGCTCAGCTCATGTGACTGGAAGGCCTATAGCTGTCAGAAATGACAAGCACGGAGATTTTTAGTCTGAAGAGGTTGATTCCAGCTTAGGTGAGTTTTACTGCTGCTCAGGTTGTGTTTTTGGTCGATTTCGAGTTGTTTTAAGTGCCACTAATGGCGCTTTTCCACGATACAGTTCCAACCCTGCTCGGCTCGACTCGGCTCTACTTGGTTTGGTTACCTTTTCCTCTAGCCCGACTACAGACTCACGGTGGGCGTGGATCTTATAACACAGCTGCGCTAAAGTGCTGCGCAGAAGTGCGTGCATGTCATCTATAACGCCAAACAAACATAATTGTGTACTAACATATGTGCCACCGTGGTCTTTAAAGGAAAAAAAAGGCTTTCAAAAGATTTCATTTAAGTAATACAGCGGCTCAATGTCGGGCGTCATGACAACGGAGGTAAACAACAGCCTCGTGCTGCTGCACACGGAGGAAAACGAAGGAGCTGCTTCCTGACTTTAACTCCTCCCTGGATCCAGTGAGATCACTTTAATTTTTGATTTTTGGGCCTGGTATACCAGAGATTTTTTTGTTGATCAATCATTCTTCTCTGAACTGTTTTTCCCTTTTGGTTCCCTGTGGATTAGTGGACTGATTGGTGCTTAAAGACTCTCATAGCAGACAGATCGCTCCTGCACAGACGAACTTTGATTTAATTTAAAAGACTTTTTAAACCAAACTATCTTTGCGGTTAACTCCTTTTTGGTTTAAAAGGGACTTTTAACTTATTTAGGAATCATGAAGGAGCATTTTAGGGCTGTATTTTGTCTTCATTCAGTCTGGTTCTGTGCCGTCAGGTTTAAATGTCATTAAAAACCCGTCGCTGACTTATTCGTTTGCCTCTTGTAAGTGATTTGTTCAGAGTCAGAAGCTGCAGAGACGACATTCTCTGACCAATGAGTGACTGGCAGTCCGTCGATGTCACGTTTTAGTATTGGCTTAGCTCACTTGGAACCAGGGTAGAGCAGGTACTAAAAACTGGCGTCTGACGCGTAGTACCGCGCTAGTGGAAATGCAACACAAGTCGAGTAGAGTCAAGTAGAGTAGGGCCAAGACGGGTCAGTGGAAAAGGGCCATAAGTGCCGCTAAGTGCCCATTCACTGGAGTTTCAGTCTCTCTCTGCAACAATAGGAGAAGTCAGCTGACACACGTCACACTCTCTAGTGATTTGCGTAGCACTCATGGGCTCTGATCAGAGAACAAATGCATCATGTCTTTTACAAGCATACGTGTCATCATTGGCAACAGGAAAAGGTATATTGTAAGGTGAAAGAGAAATACACTGATCCTATCAGCTTTGCAAAAATGTTGTCCCAGTCCACCATCTATTGAGTTTGGCCTTTGGAACTGTAGATCTGAAGTTGATAAGACTGAGTTCATTGGTTCATTGATGAAACTCTCAGATATTCAGGTCCTAGCTCTGACTGAGACCCAGAAAACACAGCTACGCCAGCTGCACTCTCTGTGTCCGCCACACTTAGCCATACACCTCGCTCTGCTGGTCGAGGAGGTGCTACAGGCATGCTCATATCAGACTGCTGGACTTTTACTCTGTCCACTGACCAGCAACACAGCACTTGGATATCATGCTTTAAAAATTACTGCCTGTCTCAGAAATGGACGTGTTACTCTCTGACATTCCTGATGATCATGGGAGACATGAACATTCATACTGATAAGACACTAAGATTTTCTGGCACTCATCTCCTCATTTGACCTCGAACTGGCTCTTTCCCCTCCTACTCAAAAAGCTGGCGAAATCCTTGACTTGGTACTGACTCGTAACTGCTCCACAGCAGAGACAATAGTTACTCCATTACATCTTTCAGACCATTTCTTAATACGAACCTCAGTTGTATTCCCCCTTGCACAAGCTCAACCACAGATGGTTTCCTTCCACAGAAACCTGAGGTCCCTCACAGCAACACAGCTTCCTGATGAGGTGAACTCCACCCTGCCTGATCACTCAAACTTCTGCTCTCTATCTGTTAACGAAGCCAAAGGAACACCCTATCACTCTCTGACATCCTTTCTGGACAAACTCTGCCCTCTGGTGTCAAAACCAGCAAAGACAAAGCCTCCAAGTCCATGGCTTTATGACATTCTAAGAGATAAAGAGGAGGACTCAGGGCAGCAGAAAGAAAGTGGTGTAAATCCCAAGAACCCACTGATTTGTCCCCCTTCTGGACCAAACTTGCCTCATTCACTTCACATTTACAGACTGCAAAGCAAAGCAAGCTTTTTGACAGAACAAGACCTTTGCTGCATATGACACAAAAAAACTGTTTATGATGTTTAATTCCTTACTTTATCCTCCTAACATTCAGCTCACCACAGCACTAACTCCAGACATGTTTGCCTCCTTCTACAAGGAGACAGTAGCCTCCATCAGCAAACTACTTTCTGAGTCTGACCGGCTAAATCAGGTCCCAACTGCTCCTGGAACGTCATTCTGCACTTTCACTCCTCTGACTGAGGATGAGGTCTCCAGACTTCTCCTTAGTTCAAAACCCACAACATGTCCTCTCGATCCAATACCCACTCGTGTCAAGCAGTCCATTTGGCCCTCAGCCAAATCTGCAGTGACACACATTGTCAGCTCTTCCTTGGAAACTGGGGTCTTCCCAACGGCTGTCAAGCAAGCCCGGGTCACACCTCTGCTTAAAAAAACAAATCTCAACCCAGCCCAGGTTGAAAATTACAGACAAGTCTCTCTGCTGCCATTCCTGTCCAAACTACTCAAGAGCACAGTCTTTGACCAACTCTCACCGTATCTGCAGAACAACAACCTGATTGATCCATTTTAATCAGGTTTCAGGTGTGACCATTCCACTTAGATCACACTCTTGTCAGTCACAGAGTCACTGCGACTGACTCCAGCTGCTGGTTGGTCCTCTGTCCTTCTCCTGCTGGACATGTCTGCTGCCTTTGACACTGTAAACCATCAAATCCTCCTCTCCACACTCTCAAAACTTGGCATCTCAGGATCGACCCTGCTGTGGTTCAAGTCCTATCTCATGGGCAGATCCCTCAGAATGTCGTGGAGAGGAGAAGTGTCTGAGTCACACAGCTTATCAACAGGGGTACCCCAGGGGTCAGTGCTTGGTCCCCTCCTCTTTTCCTTATACACCTCCTCACATGGTGCAGTGATCCACTCTCACGGTTTCTCCTGCCACTGCTACACTGACGACACTCAGCTTTTTCTGTCATTTCCACCTGGTGACTCAACTGTCTCAGCTCAGCAGGTATCAGTGTGTCTGGCTGATATATCCTCATGGATGAAGGAACACCATCTTCAACTAAATCAGTCAAAAACTGAGCTCATTGTCTTCTCAGTGTGTCCCTCCATTCAAACACAGATCAGTGTTCAGCTTGAATCAAACCAACTTGTGCCCACAAACTCTGCCAGAAATCTGGGTGTCATGATTGATAACCAGTTGACCTTTAAGTTTCACAATTACCCGGCCTTGTCGTTTTGCCTTCTGTAACATCAGGAGGATCAGACTCTACCTGACACAACAGGCCGCACAGATTCTGGTACAGGCCCTTGTGATTTTACGCATTGATTACTGCAACTCTCTCCTGGCTGGCCTTCCTGTGTGCACATCCAAACCTCTGCAGATGATCCAGGATGCAGCAGCACGGCTGGTATTTAACCAGCCCAAAAGAGCACATGTCACCCCTCTACTCATCTCTCTTCACTGGCTTCCAGTGGCAGCTCCAATCAAATTCAAAGCTCTTCTCTTGGCTTACAAAACTTTGACAAGAGTGGCTCTGGCCCACCTGGAATCCCTCATCCAGGTCTACAATCCATGTCGCTCTCTACGTTCTGGCTGTGAAAGATGCCTGGTGCCTCCCCCAGCCCAGCATGGCACAAAATCTCTAACCAGACTTCTTTTCTCTGTTGTACCTAAATGGTGGAATGAATTATTCAACTACATACGATCTGCAGAGTTCCTCTCTACTTTTACGAGTCGTCTGAAGAATCAACTGCTAAGGGAACACTTTGGCACTTAATCTGACCCTTCTCCTCTTTGTCTGCAGGGGTAGAATGATTCAGAGGGTCTCAGACTCAGCGCTTAGTGAATGTCTAGCACTGATCTTACTTATTGTTGGTTGTGTGAATAATGAATAATGCTACACATCTAGTTTCTAGCTATGACTTTATTCTTTGAAAAAAAAAAAACATCCTGGCACCTTATTACACTGGAGGCCAATCACATTTATTGAAGCACTTCGTATCACTCACTAAGGTTTTCCTTTAATGTCCAACTTCTTGCTTGTGTTGTTCGTCGCTTTGAATAAAAGCATCTGCTAAATGAAATTGTGGAATAGTAGAATTCTGATGGTAACACAGCCTCATATACCTCGGTATGTGTGTATATATGTGGGTGTATGTGTGTATGTCTATGTCTGTGTGCATGTGTGTGTTTCTGTGTGTACACTGTACACAGACTGTTTAGCTTAAGTGTGATGTCATTATGCCTTTCCTTTACCAATCTATATCTAGAGCATATCTTCATACAACTCCACCCAGATGTGGTCATCTCTGCTCTGAGCCTGCAGACACTGGGGACTGGTCGACTGATCCTTTCAGACACCTGGAGTCCAGACAGACCAGAGAGATCGACAGCAGTGAGGACACACCCAGGACAGAAGTCTCCACCAGCCAGGACCTCCTAAAGGCTTCCACATACAAGCATCATCACATAGTTATCATGGAGGAGGATCAAGCAGTGATTGAGTCGGCCACTCACCTGTTCCAGAGGCTTCCTACAGAGTCAACCCTGCTGAGCTACCAGAGGGGGGTGCTGCAGACACTCAGGGGGAGCAGTTCCTTCTCTGCTGGTCACCATGAGGTCTTCCTGGTTGGTCACAGCAGCACAAGATCCAATGGGACAGTCCTGTCTGGGTATAGTCCACAGGAACTTGCCATATTTGTGTCAACTCTGAAAGCTGTGAACATCTTTGGTTCTCTCAGCAGCATCAACATCTTCAGCTGTAACCTTGGAAACAATCTCAGCTTTATGTCAGAACTCTTACAAGTCCTCCATTCTCACACTG
>RPOG01004241.1:0-29424 GCA_008086565.1 Thalassoma bifasciatum
AAGTGTAACATGTTAAACCTCATCCCGTTAATGTTACATTGTGTTTTTAACAAAATGAATCCTGTTTGTTAAACTGTTAATGATATATGCAGAAGAGTTATGAAATAAACTGAAACAAACTCAAACATGAACATCCACTGGTTGTGTTTTGATTTTTTTCTCAGTTCAAAAACTATACCTATCAAAATAAAAGCATTAAAAGTGTGGTCCCTTCTGTTGATTGTCGACCCTCAGTCTGATACAAATTTATTCATTTAGTTTCTTACTCACAAATTTTCCCACTCTTTGCAAGAAATTCAGGTGTTATTTTTTGTCTTCAAACACATTGAAATAAATTTTGAATTCTTTTGAATGTCTGATAAAGACACTTTAACTCAAGATAATACTTGACACTTGTTTAGATTTCATTTAATACAGTGCAATGATTATTTTAGAATTCTTAAAGAGAAATAACCACTCTTCATGCTGATGTTACTTTGTTTTTAAAAGGTCAAGGTCAAGTTTAATATTTCCTCCAAATGGGACCAAAATATTAAAGAATAAAGTAAAGAAAACCAAAATTAATATGATAATGAACTTAACAAGCGCAGCATGTTAATAAATTCCCAAGATTGTGTTACTTTTGGTCTCTTCAAGCAGTAAACTGTGTCAACTTTTGAATATGTTTATCCATGTTTCGCAATAGTTTTGTTTTGATAATAAAAAATACAGCTGAAGATAGAATCACAGAAAAAAAATTAACCAGAAAAAACAAGCCAAAGATATTATGCTTAAATGTATGGATTCTGAATTGTTTACTGTTTTATTGTTATTTTTTGTCCACTTATAAATATTCAAAATTCACTGATTACAGATAAGTGCTGTTTTAAATTTAATCCACTAGATGGCGTTGTGGACCGTCTATGTTGCTACAAGTCTTCACCAGAGAAGAGGCCTGAAATTAAGTTTACTTAATGAAATATTTTGTATCTCGAGGCTATAGGTTTGGCATTTGGCACTCATTAAATTTGACATATTATTTTTTTGTTAACCTTACTGTTGTCTTCAGATTTCCTCTGTACCATCTGTTCTCACTGTTTATAAAAGACAAAGTGGAAAAATTTCCCTCCAAATTTTTTTCTTCTCCATTTTTGTGAAGATGTGTCCAACATATTCTCATATATTTAGCAATTACTTTTCTAAATACGGTATGTTGGATCTTATTTACATAAAAATATACCTCTTCTTTGAGTAGAAAAAAGCTAAAGTTCGGGGGGGGTTTGCACTAAGGTCATGATTAGAGGTGCATATGTTTATGTATTATCATAAACAGTTATAGGTCAAAGTGATATTAGATATTGTTTTGGAATCATTGAAATGTCTTTAATGGCAGTAAGATGTTATAAATTTAACAATAATAGACATAACTAATTTTGCATGTAAACAACATTGAATGGAACCATCCATGTAATTTTCAATTAATTATATGAAAGAAAACCAAAGTTATGATAAAATAACTTTTGACATTGGGTCAAATTGATCCAAAGACAACAGGAGGGTTAAAATAACTTATGACAGAATTACAGGTAAAAAAATCCTAGTTTGGTTGAAATTGTATTAACAGTCAGTTTCTAAGAACTGAATACGTGGACATTAAATCCAGACATTTTCAGACATATGGAGAAAAACAGAAACTATGAAAGTGCTGATATACATGAGGCACATTTGTCTGTAACATGTTTGATTCTGAAGTTTCACAGACACTTTTCAGTTTGTTTCCTGTGGCGGTTTGTTTGCAGTTGAACTGTTTAACCACAAAACAGAAAGGAAAAAAAAAAAGGCTCCAGTTCCCGCCCAGTTACAGAGAACGTTTTGTTTTCCGCGTTTTTGTAATCTGATCAAGTGTTCAGCTCAACCAATGGCAGATCTGTGACAGCGCAGCTTCAGTTGCATCCTCCTCCTTTATATTTCGAGCTGCATGAAACACAGAATCATCTTCACAGATTCACCAAATCCTCAAACATGAGCGGAAAGGCAGCAGCACCCAAGAAGGGCTCTAAGAAAGCCGCCAGCAAGGCCGGACCTAAGGGCGGCAAGAAGGGAAGGAGGAGGCCCAGGAGAGAGAGCTACGCCATCTACATCTACAAGGTCCTGAAGCAGGTCCACCCTGACACCGGCATCTCCTCCAAGGCCATGGTCATCATGAACTGCTTTGTTGCTGACATCTTTGAGCGTATTGCCGGTGAGGCCTCAAAGCTGGCTCTTTACAACAAACGCTCCACCATCACCTCCAGGGAGATCCAGACCGCTGTTCGCCTCCTGCTGCCCGGGGAACTGGCCAAACACGCTGTGTCTGAGGGAACCAAGGCTGTGACCAAATACACCAGCTCCAAGTAAACAACTCTGTTTGCTTCTAAAACCCAAAGGCTCTTTTAAGAGCCACCCACATCGATCTGGAGAATGTGAATTCTGGTCAAAAGGAAAACTCGCTACTTTCCTTCTAGACAAAACATACTTGTGTGTTTTTATAAAATGTGTGTGTTCTTTGAATGCAACCAAGAGATACAATTATCACCATTTATCTACTCCACAAACCAAATAATCTGCACTATTGCCTCTATCATTTCTTCTGTAACCTTTATTACAAAAGACTCATGAAGTCATGTTGAGCTTTTGCAAACATTGAAATGATGTCGAACACTTTTCTTCTATCTGTTGCACTTGACCATCAACCATCACTGTCCTTAAACATTTCTCCTCTCAAGCCGTCAGGACTAGTGGGGTTCAATCCTGCTAACCCAGTATCGTCCAATACAAAGTAAATACTGACCTAGTATCAATGATGTCAATACCAATGCCAATACTCTTAACATAGAAAATAAGTGTGTCGAAATTAATCAAAAACAAAACACAACAAGAATCATGTATATTAATTTGAATGACTCTCAGCCTGTATGCTTCATGATCCACTGTACTTTTCTTTTTTATATCCTGCCCTATTGTGTTTTTAAGGACGACTAGTCACGAAGGCAAACTGTTCCTCTTGTTGTTATTGTTGTTTTATAGATTTTATTATTTTATGTAGTTGACATCGACCTGCCGAAGGGACTAAAGATGGAAATTAGCTGTTGGAGATAATCTTGCATATAAACTCAGATGTCATGCTATTAGAAATGGATTTTGGTCAACCTCCAACGCTTTTTATAATGTAACCACAAGCAGTCAATGTACATACATGAAAGAGAAAAAACAAATGTCTTTCCTGTCATTGAAATTTTCAAAGTGGAGTAAATACTATGTAATTACACAAACCTTCTGAAAGGGTGTTTGTTTTGATTATTGTGAGTGTTTAATGAGGTTACGGTCGACCTTCACTGAGCAAATGATTCAGTTCGTTGTAGTAAGTGTTAAAATTCATTTGCGTATAACATCCTTCAAATCTAAACTCTTTGTTTGTTTTTTTGTATAATCATGGAGTACAATTTTAATCAGTTAGAGGTGTCAAAGATTCGCAGTTTCAAAGGGATAAATATCTGCTCTAAACTTGTCCAGAGTCACGATTATGTTTGAACTTTCAAGAGTCTGAAAATCAACAAATGAGTGTTGTCTGATACATGTTATGTTCAGCATCAAAGTCATGATAAGCAACAGCCTTTTTGGGACTTTCCAAAAGCTTTTGGAAATCAACCAAGAAAGAAATTACTTAGAAATCTCCCCGTTCTTTTCAACTTGTTTTCCTGCAATGTGTCACAAAAGGACCAAACTTGCAGACTGAATAAGTGACCAAAAGTTTGCTGGGAACAACACACGGTGTAAACAAAATTCTCCTAATAAAAAAGGAGACGTTAAAACAGCGTGAATGGCTTATTATCCACGCTAAGAAGTTTTCAGATGTGTGTTTAATTAACTTGACATGTTTTATAACCCGAGGGTGCTTAAAGGGTGGTTTCGTTTCTGTGAAAAGAGGAAGGAAAATTACCACAAACATGTCAGAGCCCGCGGCAAAGTTGAACTTCCGCAAAGTTGTATATGAATCGACGAATCATCGTACAGAGGCAGCACACTTCATTTACATGTGGTGAAGTATAAAAAGAGGAGGTTGACTTTCTTTGGCATGATCGTTGTATCACGAGATAACAAATAAAACTAAACATGCCTGATCAAGCACCTAAACCAATCGCCAAGAAGGGCTCCAAGAAAGCTGCCAGCAAGGCCGGACCCAAGGGCGGCAAGAAGGGAAGGAGGAAGCCCAGGAGAGAGAGCTACGGCATCTACGTCTACAAGGTCCTGAAGCAGGTCCACCCTGACACCGGCATCTCCTCCAAGGCCATGAGCATCATGAACTGCTTTGTTGTCGACATCTTTGAGCGTATTGCTGGTGAGGCCTCACGTCTGGCTCATTACAACAAACGCTCCACCATCACCTCCAGGGAGATTCAGACCGCTGTTCGCCTCCTGCTGCCCGGGGAACTGGCCAAACACGCAGTGTCTGAGGGAACCAAGGCTGTGACCAAATACACCAGCTCCAAGTAAACAGCTCTGTTTGCTTCTAAAACCAAAGGCTCTTTTAAGAGCCACCTACTTTCATCTGAAGAGTTCCTTTTCTTGTTTAAAAGTTTTTGTTAACTTCTTTTGTTCAACTGGATCATTCATAACCCATTGGCTATTTCCTTTAAGGTTGTCAAAGTATCTCTTTAGTCTTACATTGGAATGCTAAAACTCATTAGAAAGTTAAGATTCTTCACATTTCAGTCTCTTAGTTTGTTTTCCTGTTTTCTTCACCAACAAAACTCAATTGGAGAAAGAATCACTCTGATACCAATCACCAACTTCTTTGGGGGGTCATGATGTCACATCCTGACACCTAGACCCTGAATATTCACTCTCCTTTCCACCAGAGGAATCCAGAGTTCAAACACATCAAAAGTGTTGTTTCATCAAATTATTCCAAGTGGTGAAATTTCTCCTGTAAAGTCCGTTGTTTGTCTGTTTGTCGTGTCCGTTCTCATCAATAACAGCAGCTTCACAGTCTTATAGCATTTCCTCCTCAATGTGAATCTGGCAAAGCTTGGCTTGTTTAATTTTGTAGACTTCTCGCCACAAGACAGAAGTGATGCCATTGTTTTGTGTTGAGTTTTCATTCCAGGACAGCTTGTGATAGCCAACAAGCACTCCCTGTTTGACTGGCCATTGGTGCACGGTGGCTTTGCCTAATAGCTTTATTAGAGGGTTGTTAGTTTGCAAGCAGACCTGTTGATCACTTTAACACTTGACCAATCCCCTCACCTTTCACACAAAGTCTGTAAGCTGTAGCTGTAGCTATTTAAAAAAAAAAAAAAAAAGAATTGAAAAGTGTTTCAGCTGCACTTGGCATGATGTGGACCTCAACCAAATGTTAAACCATGATATTTTCTTGAAAAGGGAGATTCAAATCTTNCATCATGAACTGCTTTGTTGTCGACATCTTTGAGCGTATTGCTGGTGAGGCCTCACGTCTGGCTCATTACAACAAACGCTCCACCATCACCTCCAGGGAGATTCAGACCGCTGTTCGCCTCCTGCTGCCCGGGGAACTGGCCAAACACGCAGTGTCTGAGGGAACCAAGGCTGTGACCAAATACACCAGCTCCAAGTAAACAGCTCTGTTTGCTTCTAAAACCAAAGGCTCTTTTAAGAGCCACCTACTTTCATCTGAAGAGTTCCTTTTCTTGTTTAAAAGTTTTTGTTAAATCATTTATGGCACTAGAATTATGCTATATACATAAAATAATTAAATTCAGTGTGAAACTGGCTCCAACACTGGGTTGCCGTGCAATTCTTTGTTCACCATCTGATGCACAGGCTTATTTTTGTGAACTTGTCCTGATGGTGTAACCAATAAAATGTTATTACTCATGAATCCTTGCCAAACCCTAATAAAGTCAACGTTTCAAGAGTTTTTAATGAGTTTAAGGCATTAACCCCTTGAAGTGAAAACACAAATTAATAATTTACACGGCTGAAACAACATCCTGAAATCAGCTTTTCTGTCCCCATCATGGACCCAAAGTCTGAGTTTATATCCAAAATAAAAGACATAGAACTTTCTGCCTTACTGTCAAGATGAGGGTATGAATAACATCTATAAAAATAAGGGTTAATGACATAAAAAATTGCATGATACGGAAAATATACATTTGTTTATGTGTATCTGAAGCTGCTTTTGAATCTCAACACTGGCATTTCCCAGCAAAAATATCTAAATGATAAAGAAGACATAGACTTAAATGTATTTCAATGTCCGGAAAAAGTAGAACTCTCAAAATAGTATATTTTTACATAGATAATAATAGGTAATAACTGGGTCACATGAGGGTGAAACTGAGGGAAATTGGTATTGTTTAACCTGTTATAAGCATGAAATTTGTTTAATAAAGTAATTGTAATGTGCATTTTTACTAAAGAGACGTCAATGTATACTCAAGTTAAATAAGAGTAGGACGTGTTTCAGTTCATTTAAATCAGGTAAGGGGTCCATTGTATATGTTGATTCTTCTTCTTCTTCTTCTTCTTTTTTAAACTTAATCTCTTATTTTATACTTTGACATTTATTGTTTATTCAAACGTGTTTGTGAAATGAGGGAGCAGTTCAAACCAGAGGCAAGTTAAAAAAGCAAAAAAATGTGTTTTATAAATGGTGGCTACAGAGCATGGTTTGAGTTCAACATGTCTAATTATGAAAAGGATCAAACAAAATACTTCAAGGGACAAAAAAGTTTTGGTAAATATATTTTTAAAAAAAATGATTCTTTAAGAAATCTGTATTCTAAACACCTAACTCAAACAGTTTACTTTTATACTTTCTTGAATCATTTTAAGGGATTCAAAGTATGAAATAGGTTCTTGTGAATATACAGGGAAATAAGGGGTACATTTATTTATTTAGTCGACAGTCATGAGGATTCAATTTGCCATGTAGGATCATCAAGCTAAAAAAAAAAAGAAGAAAAGTACATCTTTTACAACATGTTTAGAATAAATAATAGCAGCGCTGGAGTTACACATGGTATTGTATTTAGTTTGGCATAACTATACTCGTGTTATTTGGGACCAGAAAGCAGCAGAATCTGACTGTTTGGTTGTTGCAGGAAGTGCTGGGCTTTTTTCTGACGTCAGTCTGGCACGCGGAAGAGAAAAACTGGCGGGCTGTTGCACAACCGTTTTTTTTCACTGACGTCCGCAGGCTGCCTTTATAAACCGACACTCAGAAAGTTTTCAGCATCAGTCTGTCTTCGTAGCTCATCTGACTCTTCTGAAAATGTCTGGCCGTGGAAAGGGAGGCAAAGGTCTCGGTAAAGGAGGCGCTAAGCGTCACCGTAAAGTTCTCCGTGATAACATCCAGGGAATCACCAAACCAGCCATCCGCCGTCTGGCTCGTCGTGGCGGTGTCAAGCGTATCTCCGGCCTCATCTACGAGGAGACCCGCGGTGTGCTCAAGGTTTTCCTGGAGAACGTCATCCGTGATGCTGTTACCTACACCGAGCACGCTAAGAGGAAGACCGTCACCGCCATGGATGTGGTTTATGCTCTGAAGAGACAGGGCCGCACTCTGTACGGCTTCGGCGGTTAAACCATCAACAACAACAACAACAACAACAACCAACGGCTCTTTTAAGAGCCACACACCAACACTGAGACGTTATTCCTGAAACCAAACATCTCTGTCTCTTAGTAGATTAGGAAAATGACTGTTTAACTTTGTTCCCAAATATCAAACATGAGGCAGTGCAGTTCCATGCCTCCAATGAAAAAATAATAAATGGCATTCTTGCCTCATGAGTTACATGGTTACCCCACATGGTTGTTCGATTTGTTCCTCATATGCCTTCATGTTTTATTGTTATAGAGACAGTTTAATTTCGTGTAGATATGTGAAGAAGTAAACAATGTTAAGACTGCTGTTACTGTATTAGACTTTTTTCATTCTCTCCTTTCTCTAAACATTAATCTTCCAGTTGTACCCAGTGAATCTGGTAACCACGTGGTCACTGAATGAGAACAAAAGAAAAGGATGTTTATTTGTCTGGCACTTTTCAAACATTTCAAGTGCTACACAGTACTAAATCAACACTAGACAGTAAAGAAGTGAGGGAACATATGAAGGAGAAATCAGGGAGATATAACTGATATTTTAAGACTTATGGAGGGAAAACAACTCTTCAGAAATTATATTATGGGCAAAAAAAAATCACATATATAGAAAAAAACCCAACTCATCCATGTTTCGGATAAATGCTAGAAATTCACAACTGATCAGATTAAGCCCAAATTGTCGGGGAATATTTATCTTTTCAAGTTAAATTAATGTTTTTTATTTGTCTGCTCCTTGTAGAAGTGGTATCTTCCTGTGATACCTATCAAAACCCTTTGTTTGTTTTCGTGTTACTTTAAACTTTTACTCTTGGAATGACTTATATTAAGCATCAGTTCTATTATAATCGTAATAACTTTATTTTTATAGCAGCTTTCATACATAAAATGCAGCCCAAACAATGAAATAGTTAACACTTAACAGTTCTATAGAATAAATGTGCTGTTTCACCCACAAGTGACCCATGAATTATTGGTAGCGTTTTAATAAATCAGTGAGAACTCAGTCCCTATTCTGTCCTGTATAAATAATGCTTTTCATTGATGGGAATGACAGTAGAAATATTCTTTAAATTTAATGCCTCATTGTATGGCAGTGTTTGCAATAAAAAAAAAATTCTAATTCAACAGGATATTGACTCTTAGTGTAAGTAGGTGGCTCTTAAAAGAGCCGTTTTGTTGTGTGGAGTGAGTTTAAGCTCTCTCCCCACGGATGCGGCGGGCCAGCTGGATGTCTTTGGGCATGATGGTGACTCTCTTGGCGTGGATGGCGCACAGGTTGGTGTCCTCGAACAGACCCACCAGGTAAGCCTCGCTGGACTCCTGCAGAGCCATGACGGCCGAGCTCTGGAAGCGCAGGTCGGTCTTGAAGTCCTGAGCGATCTCCCTCACCAGGCGCTGGAAGGGCAGCTTACGGATCAGCAGCTCCGTGGACTTCTGGTAACGACGGATCTCTCTCAGAGCCACGGTACCGGGCCTGTAGCGGTGAGGCTTCTTCACGCCGCCGGTGGCTGGGGCGCTTTTACGGGCAGCCTTGGTGGCCAGCTGCTTCCTGGGGGCTTTGCCTCCAGTAGACTTACGGGCGGTCTGCTTGGTTCTTGCCATTTTGCTTTAGAAAGTTTCTCTAAGTTGAAGAGAAGATACCTTTAGTTCAGCAGAGTACTGTTTATATAGCCGGAGCTCGGGCGCGAGAAGCTGTGATAGGATCAGAGATGCACGTGACACAACGCGGAAGAAACTCACCGGAAAAGGAAAGAAAAAAGTCAAATGTCAATATTACTGTACTTACTTTTTTGAAAAAGGGTCAAATTTGAAAACGGAGCAGAATATAACACGATTTTTTTTATTGGAGTATACATTCATTTATTTATTTGTTTGTTTATCTGTTTGTTTAGATGGTAGCCTTTCATCAGAATCAGACTTTATTTATCCTGATGGGGAAATTCATTGTTGCCAGATGCTCATCACAGTACAAGAGTAGAAAGAAATAATCAGGGACAATGAGGAACGCAATTCAAAAAAATTGAACACTAAATGACATAGAATAAGCAATAATATAAGATATAATAGAAATAGAATAGCAAAATAGAATAAAATGCTGAATAAGTGTGCAAATTAAACAAAGCACTAAAAAGTGTGCAATTGGTTCAATAAGCAATAAAATTACAGTAAGTGAACAAATATATTGCAGATTTGGACTTTGTAATAAGTTCCAGTTAAATTACAAATCTGGCTTTTATATGTAATTCAATCAAATTAAAACTTACTTCTGGGGGGCTTTTGTATATTAAAACTATATCATCGTTTTTCATGTTAATGAACATTATACTGGCTATAATTCATGTAAACAGTATACAGTATAAATTCCGTGTAAATGTAAATGCAACTGTGATGTAAGTAATGTCAAAGATGTGTAACATATAACAATAGAATAATATGAACATATGAATACATACAACATGCATCAATACAATGTTATAGTGTAAATAAATGAATGAATAAATAAATTATAACTGTTATAGGAAAAATTGTAATATATTTTGATTACTATAACATTACTTGTGCTCTTTTTGAGACATAAATAAATATTTTTAACCTCTTAAGACCCAAGCGTTTGTCTGGTGTGCATTTTTAATTTCTCAATAATAACCTAGTAGTAACCTAATAAGTATAAAAACTAAACTTAATATTTATACAAGAAGTTATATGTTTTTGTGTTAGACTTCAGAGCATCAGAATTGCCAATTATCTTTAAACAAAACAAGTATGAATAAACATAAATGTCAATAGATAAATAAAAAAGTGATATTAAGTGATTGAAATTATAGATGTATTTTAAATAACTTGTGCAAAAAGAAGAAAAATATTCACACACAGCCCTTGGTTTATTTGAGTAAACCTTGTGGTTGATTTATTTGACTGCAGTCCTCTAAACGCTTCCTCAACACGGCTGAGACGCACTTACGTTCACCTACGTACTTCAGGAAGACTCCGCTGGCTGTGGATCCTGGAGGCTTTTTTTCAACCGGAATAAAATCTACCACCTCCCTTTGATCTCAGTTTTCGTGAGTGAAAGCCAAAAATCCAACAGAGAGTGGGTCGTAAATGCACCATGAGAACCATGGAGTCTCAACTATTCTGCTCTGACTTTGTGGAAGAAACACTGACACTTGTGTTTTCTCTCCACATTAAAACCACCCAAAACTCATATGTGTGTTATTTTTAAACGATAAAACGACTCATACATGTTGCAAAGCTTTTTCTCTTTTATTTTAAACAGTTGGAGTTCTTTAAAATATCTCAACTTTGCTTCAAAATCATTTAGAAGTCCTCATGTTGGGTACCTTTTTGGGATTTCAATCTTATATCATCACCTTAATGCATTAAAATTCACCTCTTTTCAACTAACATCCTAAACATGTTGAGAATAGGCTTTTGTTTCCACGTTATGGAGACAAAAACTAAGTTTTGTAGTCTACTTAGTTGAAAAAATGAGGTCAGTCTCATGCCTTCAAACACATATTGAAATGAGCAGAGACCTGCTTTTCATTATGCCTGGAGCCAGTATGTTGATTCAGTGTTTCAGCCAATTTCAGAAATGGTTATTAAACACTTTTTGCAAAGTTTTACATCCCTTTAGCCATATTTGTCACTTATTTCTTATTGTTTTTGACACACTGTAAACTCTTTGGTAATGCTTATCTACATATATAAGTTTTTGATGTGGTCTCAGGGTCTGAATGACAACAAATAACATTGTAACACTTATGAATGAACATGATGATTTATTACTGTGAAACAAGTAAATGCATTTTTCTAAGATTATGTACATCTTCATGTGTTTGTTTTTTAACTTGTATTTTAATAGCACTTTTTATATTTCATCCTCATATGTAGTTGATGGCACTTGTGGTTTGTGAATTGTTATGTTTATTCTGTTATGTTAGCAACAACTGTGGATTCTGATAAAAAAAAAGATATAAATAGAGAATGAATGAAAGTACTTTTCTAGTTAGAAAATTATGTTATGCTGAGAGGAAAGAGCTTGCTATAGCAGTTGCTTTCATCATAAAAGCCAGTATTATCAGATTTGAATATATGACAAATAAGGATGAAAATTGATTGTTTGAAAGCGATTTTATAATGGTCGTTAGTCCTTTTTTAGTCAATTAATCAACCAGGCTTTATTTTCAATACACTTTACAAACAACACAGCAGACTTCAGAGTGGTGTAATTCAGATTTATCAAGGTTGATAATATACAAATATAGCAAGTAAACAATATATCAAACACAAGAATAAACTGACTTCTCTGTAGGACAGCAGGTATTTCCATTTTCAAACAGCCACAGACTTTCACTTTATAATGTATTGATTATAATTATAATTATAAATTTTATTTTGATGCACCTATCGAGTCACCTAAGGTCACCTTACGGAAAATAGAAACATCACCATCATGGCCTTGAAATGGTCTAAATGATATATACATTTACATTTTCTGATATCCAGTCACATCTCACTGAACTACATTAACCCTGATGTGAAAATGTGCTTCATGAAAATGTAGAGTTAAAAAAACACTTAAGCGGACACAAGACAATATTAAGTTATGGAATTGTGCAGAAAAGGCAAACAGGTTTTAGGAACAATTTGAGGGGAGGTATGGTTTGATTTCATGAGTCAATTTTTGACAGAAATAGCTAAACTATTACTTTACTTTAGTTAATAAATGTATCAGTCAGAGAAAAAAGTTTGGGCCTAACTTTCAGAAAGTATTTACTGCTACTTTAAGATTCTGCTTTTGAACAACTTGACAGAGACCACATGTTAAAGTGTTGCAAGAATGTTAATCCAGATGATAAAGATTAATTATTATAAATCAAGTTTCATTACAACCTAGTGGAAAAGAGTTTTCCTCTTCACTGTGACTTAACAAAGTTCACAGGAAGCTTCACCAGTCATACGCCCACTTTCCCAATGAGTTAAAATAAATGTATAACATTCATAAAACTTTTACCACTGTGACTTATTGATTCATAAAAAGTCATTACAGATGAATAAGGTTGAAGTTTCATAAACAAGGATGATTTAATTAAATCATGTAGAAAGTGTCTGTTCACTGTTATGTGTGAAGTCCCTGCTCACTCCTCTGTGTGTTTGCAAGTGTCAAACTAACAACAGATTACAGCAAAACTAACAATGGATTATTTATTTTTTCGTGATAGATCTTGAAATAAACATCTCTTCTTGTGGTTTATTGCGATTTCATGGAGTTTTAGCTCGTTTCTGAACATTTATAGGAGAAATAACAAAGGAAAGCTGCTTCACACTGCTCCCCACGGCACCGCTTTGAGTAAGTTTACAGGCTTCTACAGGAAAATAAAAGAGCAGAATCATCTTTTTTGGATTATTTATTAGAGAAAAGCGTCTTCGCTTTGAGTGTGATGCGTTTTTGTAGATGAATAACTCTTTATATTGAGTATTTTATGGGTTTATTTGTGTGGAGAAAACACAGGCTGTCACAGTTTGAGGACGGGCGCGTGAGCTGCAGAGGTTGGTTGAGTCTCTACGGTTCTCATGTTGTGTTTAAAGCTATTGTATCTGTCAGTGAACAGTTATTCATCACAGATTAACTCTGAGATACAACTTTTTGACAACGATGGCAGAAGTCGCTCCAGCAGTTCCGGAGGAGGCAGCCCCCGCTGTGGCTCCAGCCAAGCCCAAAGCGAAGCCCAAGGCGAAGGACAAAGTCACCCCCGCGAAGAAGAAGACCGGGAAACCTGCGCAGAAATCCGGACCCACCACTAGCGACCGGATCCTGAAGATCGTTGGTGAGAGCTCCGGCCGTAAAGGGCTTTCATACGTGGCTCTGAAGAAGATACTCGCCACCCAAGGCTGTGAAAACGCCGCCCAGATCAAGCGTTCAGTCCGGTCTCTGTGCGAGAAGAAGCTCCTGGTGCAAACTAAAGGAATCGGAGCCACCGGTTCCTTCAAGTTGGCCAAAACTGCTGAGACCAAGCCCAAGAAAACTACAGGGGTTAAGAAGACCACAGCACCCAAGGCAAAGACCACAGCTGCTGCAAAGAAATCTACAGGGACCAAGAAGACCAAACCTGTGAGTAAACCCAAAACTGCAAGAACAAGCAAACCTGCAGCAAAGACAACCAAGGCTGCAGCAAAGACAACTAAACCTGCCGCTAAGAAAGCAGCAGCCAAAGACGCCAAAAAAGCAGCTCCCAAGAAGAAGAAACCTGTCGCGAAGAAAGCTCCAGCAGCAGCAGCGAAGAAATCCAGCAAACCCAAGCCCACAAAGAGACCTGTGGCAAAGAAATCAACCAAGAAGTAAATCAAATTTATTCCTTAAAACAAAAGGCTCTTTTAAGAGCCACCCACGTGAACTTCAGAGCTCATTCCTCTTTATTTGTACAAACACTATTTTATAACTTTCGCTGTGTTATCTGCTCTTATATGAATCAAGCTTCACTATGTGTATTTTACTATACATGTAATTTTATATACCATAGTTTCTCAACCCGTGGGTCCTGACCCCAATAAGGGTCGCGAGATGACTTTGGGGTCGCCAAAACAAGAGTGTTTTCATTTGTCTTAAAGCAAGAAAAAAATTCAATTTTTTTTGTCATATTTGTGACTGAGCATTCAACTTAACACAATCTGAACTTAATGTAAGTATGACTTAATTTTTTATTCAACTTCTCTTTTTTTCTGGTAATTTCATGAATAATCTTTTTCTTTTAATACTTTGCAAAACATTGTAACTCTTTCAACCATTTAACGCTGAACAATTTTTAGTTATTACGCTGTTTTACCCTCAAATATTTGTCTGTAACTTCTAAATATATATATGTGGTTAAAGAATTGAAAACATTTTTTCAGGTCCTGAGGAGAATAAAAGTATCCTGACACAGGCTAATATGATTTTCCACCACATGCACTGCTGAATTTAGGCGTAAATAACTTTTCAAAAGGTGTCCACTGTAGTGACCACTATGCACCACAGGGTAAATATTAAACTACAAAAATTCAGGCAGAGCTGTTTTAATGCCTCAAAATTTACAGATTTTTTGTATAAGTTTGTATAATATGAACTGCACTGTTCAACCTGAATGAGTTCAATGAGCAAGTTGATGAACTCGCTCATAATTCCCCAGCAAAAACTTAAAGTAAGTCTCTTTATTCTCAATATGACCCACATTCAAGTGACCAGTCCAGAAAAAAATGACCAATTTTAAGTTATTTAAAGACAAAAGTGACATCTGAAATCCTGAGACAAGTTAAAAATATATATATATATATGAAAAGTTAGTTTATGTAAGAAAAATTCAATGAATTCGACTCCATTGCACAAACGTTAATGATTACATCCCAATGAAAAAGCATTTATTCAGTACGTGAAAATTCAAATAAAACAAAAGAAACGTGCAGAGAAAGAAAAAAAATTACACACATTGACATAAACACATACATCTCAGTTAAACAGTGCAAAGGAAAAATATCTATTAGAACTTACCAAATACATTTTTTTAATGGTTTTATTCACCAGAAACTCAAATTCAGTTGAATTAGACATCTTTTTTTATTATTATTGTAGTACATTACAGGCATATGATGTCACCAGATTAACCCAGAATTTGGGGGTTTATTACCTCAAAAAGTACTGACACACACATCTAACATCAACCTCACTGATTGTTCATTTATTTTCCCATTATAATGTTGTGATGTATGATTTTTTTTTCATACATTTCTGCATCCAGGTCCAATCTACACAAAATACAAATAAAACCAGGCCTATATGTGTAGTATTATATGTAGGAGTGGTATCAGTTTTTGAAATTTGATGACTACTTTGTTAAACATTGTACTTTTGGTTTATACCAAGGGGCAGAAAAATATTCACATATTCTTGTCTTATCATTAATGTATAAATTCGTATACTTACTGTATATGTTTGTGTAATTTTTTTTTCCCTTCCTTTGCATTCCTTCTTTCCCAACACTTAAGATTTTTTTTAATGTGCTTGTCATGCCATATTTATGCTCATTTTTTTTACCTTCATATGTTCCTAACTATTTGCATCAACAAACCAAGACAATTCCTTGTAATGTAGAAATAACTGATTTTATTTCTAATAAACCTTTTTTCTCATACTTTTATTGTCTTAAAACATGATATATCTAATACAGAGAAGAGGTTTTTGTGACTCCTACTTCTGTTGAGCTTTATTCTGAAAAGTCATGACACATTTTGTGCGGAAGTCAGGCAGACGTATGACGCAACATTCTAGAACCTACACTGATTGGTTAACCGTGCTGCGAGTGAAGCTGACCAATGAGATTCAAGGTGGGTACAGTATATAAAAGCATGTGAGTCAAGTTCAAGTTCAACTTTTCGAAGTAGCTTTAATCTCTTTCAAGCGCTTTGACCATCATTCATCAGAAATGTCAGGCAGAGGAAAAGGAGGCAAATCTAGAGCCAAGGCCAAGAGCCGCTCTTCTCGTGCCGGGCTTCAGTTTCCAGTTGGTCGTGTCCACAGACTGTTGAGGAAAGGAAACTACGCTCAGAGAATTGGAGCAGGTGGTCCAGTTTACCTGGCTGCCGTCCTTGAATACCTGACAGCTGAGATCCTGGAGTTGGCTGGAAACGCTGCTCGCGACAACAAGAAAACCAGGATCATCCCCCGTCACCTGCAGCTGGCGGTTCGTAACGATGAGGAGCTGAACAGACTCATGGGAAAAGTGACCATCGCTCAGGGCGGAGTCCTGCCTAACATCCATGCTAGTCTCCTGCCGAAGAAGACTGAGAAGGCAAAGTAAAGCTTCAGTTTTCAAACCCCCAACGGCTCTTTTAAGAGCCACCCACTTGTCTCTAAGAGATATTCCTGCAAATATAACATTACTCAAAGTAATAAGTCGAGTACATTGGCATTTGAAAAGTGGTGATAAGTTTGTTTTATTTAAGAGAGTTGGTTCTTTTGACCCAGATCTTGAAGGCAAACCTCTTCTGGCTTCAACAAAGTTTTCTTTGTTGACTCACATCATAGATAGTGACCAATACCACTGTTTTCTAGTAGTGTGTGACAATGTAAAATTTTACATGGAGAAGTAGTTTGTCAAAATAACACACCACTAAAACTACTGTTTCTGTTCATAACTGAAAGTAAACTGTTTTTTTTTCAACCTGTAAATAATCATGAGCCTTTACCTGCTGTGTTGCAAAACAGAAGATTGAACGTGCAAAGATAACAACTGTGAATTTATATGAGCAGTAAAGATTTCGATGAGATCAAACAGCTTGCGTACACTGACAGATTAACTATTAAAGAAACAAAAATATCTAGGAAATCAGCACTTTACTGATAATGTAGAGCAGTAGTGCAAATCAAATTGCACTAAGTAGTTGTAATAATCAATAGTTATAGTAATAATAATAATTGTTCTTAGTAGTAGTAGTAGTGGTGGTGGTGGTGGCAACAATACTAATGATAATAATGATTATTGTTATTTTTAATCATAATAACATGAATGTAATATGTAGTATAATAGCATGTAGCATGTATCATGTGGCATTTCATCACTGAGCCTTTCCCACAAGGATAAGCGAGAGTGTTGAAATGCGACTCAGCATTTCAACATCCTGCATTTGCTGAAAGGAAACACGGTACCCCTTTTTGATCATTATTACTATTCCTACTCTTATTGTCTTTGTCTTCCTTTCATTATTATTATTTTTTATCATAATAATATTAATATAACATTAAGATAATATTTAATATAATAGCATTTAGCGTGTATCACATAGTATTTCATCACTGACTACTGTTTTTTTTTTATTATTATTTATTTTTATTTTGCATCACAACGATTACACTTTTGCTATTACTGCGAGAAACAGTGTTTCAATGTCATGAAGGCCTCGCGCTCTAAGCTCTAAGCTCGATCCCTATTGGGTTTATCCCTCGCGCATGCGCAGTCCCAAAGATTTCTTTTGCGCCATCTGCAAGAGGGTCATATAAAACCTGCGAGTCCGTTGACCTGCTTCACTGCTGTCTTCAGCTTCCAGAGAGCACTTCACTCTTTCCGAAGAAAACAAAATGACAACTCCTGAACTAAAGGTTCGTCTTTGCCCCCAATGTTCCCTGGGATACATCCTCCCTGCGGTCTCTCATCGCCAATGCGAGGTGGGTCTCGGGGAGGAACACGCCGGCGCCGCCCTCAATGAGCGGGTAACATGCGCCGCGTGTTTGATGCTGCCAGCCGGCGAACGTGAACGAAGAGCGGGTCACTTCGCCGCGTTACACCGGGACGGTGCGGACTTAGCCGGTAATGATTTTGAGGGCCCGCCGTCAATGTGGTCTTCCCCGCCGGCTAGCACCACTCGGTCGCTTGCAACTCTCCGTGAGTCTCAGCCTGAGCTGATTGGTTGGGCTGCTGCTCTGAAGGGGTTACCGCGACCAGCACTTCCCACTGAGGATATGAGCTTCTGCGCGGATTTTCCCGCAGTGTGGCCCCAGAATCCAAACATCCAGCTTTTTATTTCTGCTGCTTTTGAGAAACCGATAAACTTGGAGGCGCCTGTTAAAAGGTTTGCAGCTTTCACTTTGGTGGAGGGGATGACGGATAGTGGTTATCCCGCTGTTCCTCCACTAGATGACGCTGCTTTCTTTAGTAAGAACTCGCCTTCAAAGATGGATCGACTCACACTTCGCTTCGCTGACCGCTCTCATCAGTGCGCAGCTCAGATTGGTGCTGTGGCGAACAACCTCACCATCATGTTGTCATCACTATCAACCTGAGCCCAGAGGCCTGACACCACCCTGGAGGAGCTGAAGAAAAAGGTGGAGCTCATTTCATCCATGTCTCTCATGTATGGCGCGACTTTGGCAGCAGCTCATGCCAGAATCATGGTCTGGCAAACCATGATAGCCAGGAACATGTGGTTGAGTCTGACGAAGGAGGAGCTTCCCAAGTCTGTTTATCCTAAGCTTCTTTATGGCCCCTATAGCCTCAATGGGCTTTTTGGGCCCAACCTTCAGTCTGTTATGTCCATAGACTGTATAAAACATGGACGTAGTCTCCGTGACATCACCCGTCTGTTACTGCAGCCCCATGTTGAGGCTAAACGGCGGGCGCAGCCATATTGGAAATGGGACGAGTGACGAGTGCCCAAACTCACAGCTATTGGGCGCCCGTCAGTCACGTGATCTGAGCTGTGGCTCTGATTGGGTAAGCTCTTGGTCTAATATCGTCCAAACGGCCGAGTTAGAAAAAAATTCACCCCCCTCAAAGTGTGTGCCGTATGCGAAATTAGCGATACAGACGGGAGACAGAGTTTGTACCAGGCTTTAAATACGCTGATTTCGGCTCTGAAAACGGCCTTTTTCCCGTCTGCTTGTACAGGACTTCCGGTGCTTCTGGAGCCAGCCTCAAGCGGTCACCGGAGGAACAGCAGCTTTGTAGCACTTCCGCGTTGTCTCATTTTTTCAGACCGGAGGTTGCCGCTTGAAACAGCACAAACGTTGACTGTGCCCCAAGACTCACGTGTGACTTTCACACCCCTGAAAACAACGGCTCTTTTCAGAGCCACTCACCTGCTTTTACGGAGTTAATTCCCGGTTATTCTGTCTTCCAGACTCCCTGGTGCTCCTTAAGTTCGTGTACATCCTGGGTTATCACTCTGTAGGGTTTCTGTCCCCCTTCTCACATGAGTAAAGGAGAGAGTTTTTTCAGGGGAAACTAAAAAGCGACACACAACACATGCCTACTTCTATTAGGGACAAAAAATAATCTTGTTATTATCCCATTCAAGTGTCATGCTCATGCACACTTTCTCGAATGCACATGTCCAATGCACTAATTAATTTAGATGTGTATATATTTTTCTTTCTTCCATTTTGTAGAAAGTTGCTATATTTGTGATATATTTCTAATTTTCAGTTATGTTATATATGTTGTTCTATATATGATGTTTCGGGTTATATTCTAATATGCAGAATTATCATTTGTATTATTAATTTCCCTTTTTATGCCTTACTATTGCCTGTACAAGGGAGCAAAGTATACCGAAGCAAATTCATTGTATGTTTATACCTGGCCATTAAAGTTGATTCTGATTCAATGTTTATTCGTACTTGTTTTTGTACAGAGAGCACAGTAAAGACCCAAGACAAATTTCTTGTATGCTTCTTGAAGATACTTGGCAATAAAGCTGATTCTAACCCGATTGTTACCACATTAAACCATTTTTATTCCTGAAAGGATAAGTTAATTCTTAATAAGTCTTGTTGTAGTCCTTTTATTGTTATGTGTGACTTTGTGAAAAGAAGAGAGAGGCTAGCGAAGACAATTGCCTGCATACACTCGAAAAAAACAACATCCCAGGGAAGCAGAATGAACAAGAAATCATTCATTTGAGTAGATAATTCTTAACAAAAAACAAATTCCTATCACACATTCTGGAAAATTCACCCCTTTACATATTTATAAACTGCAAGATTGGATAAAGTTTGGAGAGAGCCAAAACAAAAAAGGAGTCATTGCACTTTTTTTTTTTTTTTTTTTGCTTTTATATTGAAGTCCTGTCTCAAACCGGAAATGTGGTTACTGTTGTGAGTCAGTCTGGCACGCGGAAGAGAAAAACTGGCGGGCTGTTGCTCAACCGTTTTTTTTTCACTGACGTCCGCAGGCTGCCTTTATAAACCGACACTCAGAAGCTGTTAAGTATCAGTTTGTCTACGTAGCTCATCTGAACCCTTCTGAAAATGTCTGGCCGCGGAAAGGGAGGCAAAGGTCTCGGTAAAGGAGGCGCTAAGCGTCACCGTAAAGTTCTCCGTGATAACATCCAGGGAATCACCAAACCAGCCATCCGCCGTCTGGCTCGTCGTGGCGGTGTCAAGCGTATCTCCGGCCTCATCTACGAGGAGACCCGCGGTGTGCTCAAGGTTTTCCTGGAGAACGTCATCCGTGATGCTGTCACCTACACCGAGCACGCGAAGAGGAAGACCGTCACCGCCATGGATGTGGTTTATGCTCTGAAGAGACAGGGCCGCACTCTGTACGGCTTCGGCGGTTAAACCATCAACAACAACAACCAACGGCTCTTTTAAGAGCCACACACCAACACTGAGACGTTATTTCTGATACACAGACCCTCGTTTCTCATAATACTAAATTTCAATGAGTACACATGTAATAAGTCTGTTAATGTACCAAGTATACACGGATTTCATTCTGCATTCACACGGCATTCATACAAGTTGTTCTAGAAAATCAGTACCTTTTGACTCCCCCTGATATTCTTTGTTCTCCTGGTAACACTGAATTGATACAGCACACATCTCCTAACAGACAAAACACTTACACAAAATTTTCAATATACATACCGGACTTAAACTGACCACACAAATGCACAGAAATGTGAAATTCGGTTCGCACTAATACCAAGTAAATATTAGCCACCATCACCAATAACAATGCATATTCAAGTAGGCTTTTTATTTATTAACTTTTAGAAAATTTGCCTGTACTGTTACTAAAACTTTTTTTAAAATCAGAAAATAATGATATGCTTTGTTTTTTTCCTGTTGTATTGTGAACCAGTAAATCTGAATGATTAACAGTAACACCACGCATCAACCTTCATTAGTACAGACATTAATTCCCTCAAACAGCTTGCATATACCAGTACAGTTGGTATTACAGTGGATATATATATATATATCTTTTACCAAATTGAGTGTAAGAGCAAAAAATGGAACAAACTTTTTTAATACCAATTATCAAATTATTATTATTATTTTTTTTTTTTAAAGGAAATTGCTTTTTATTTCGTTAAATTTGATGTGAACGGAATTTGAAAATTATTGCAACATTGCTTTTTTTTGGTTTGTTTGTTTGTTTTTTTGTCCTGATGGCCACAAACAATCTACAATTAATTCAGCTTTTGGTTGATGGAAGCTACACAGTTTTCAAGACTTGCAATGGGCGTGTATTTTTATCCTTCTCTTTTGGATTAAATGGTGAAAACTAAAGGAATGTCATCATACTTGGTTGCTCATGTTGCAAATACTATTAGCTGACTGACGTCAACAAGTGGCACATTTTTAACGACAAGTGAGTCAAAGTGCCACTACACTGGGATTAATGATAGTCAGCACATATTCCATCATCCACAAAGTTAGGGGTAGCTGGTTACTCTGAAGTTTGATATTAAAGAGGAAAAATGTACAATACTCTGATACTAGTTGAAATCAGTTTGCTGCTCATGTACACAAGAAAGTTGATCTCAAGCAAGAAAAAGTGAATGAAATGACAGAATATAAAACAAAACAATGTTAATATCAAAAATATATTTATAAAAACATGGATAACAAACAGCAGTGAAAGGGAGGAAAGACATCATTTACAATATGTACAAATTACATATTTAAATGTATTTCTCTCCCCTGCATTAACACACATTTTACATTGATAGCACTTAAGTTAGGCTCTTGTTTTCAACAATTTGCACCAACAGACTGATAAATTCCCTGCAATGTAAATTCTACTTGTTGGTAAATCAGATTCTGTAATGATTAGTACCATTGTAAGAATCTCCATTTCCTTAGGTTACATTGAGTAGCTCAGAGATGAAGCTGTTATACAAGAATAAATAATGTCAAGTTTGATAATCACTCCAGTTAAAGACACAGTATAAAACTTTTGTTCCTCTTTTTCTGAGAAGATCCACAAACAGGGTGCAATATGTTGATTGTGACTGTTTCAGGTTTTGTACAAAAAGGGAGAATAAGAACTAAAGGTACATTTTCTTTGACTATTTCATGGCAGTTGACCCCTCCAGCTGCAGAAAAAGGCGGCAGCCCACCCTGTGACAGAGAACATGTTGTCCTCTACAGTTTGTAACCTGATCACATGTTCACCAAGAGCCAATTGCAGCTCTGAGACAGCGCAGCTTTTTTTGCATCATTTTCCTTTTTGAACGCAGACTTGTGGCCAGTGGGGACATCTCTGAGACTCTACCAGAAGCTCAAACATGAGTGGAAAAGCTGCAGCACCCAAAAAGGGCTCCAAGAAAGCCGCCAGCAAGGCCGGACCCAAGGGCGGCAAGAAGGGAAGGAGGAGGCCCAGGAAGGAGAGCTATGCCATCTACGTCTACAAGGTCCTGAAGCAGGTCCACCCTGACACCGGCATCTCCTCCAAAGCCATGGGAATCATGAACTCCTTTGTGTCTGATATCTTTGAGCGTATTGCTGGTGAGTCCTCACGTCTGGCTCATTACAACAAACGCTCCACCATCACCTCCAGGGAGATCCAGACCGCTGTTCGCCTCCTGCTGCCTGGGGAACTGGCCAAACACGCTGTGTCTGAGGGAACCAAGGCTGTGACCAAATACACCAGCTCCAAGTAAACAACTCTGTCTGCTGTCTTACGTCTAAAAACCAAAGGCTCTTTTAAGAGCCACCCATTTCTACTTGAAGTGTGTGAAACCTGGTCAAGGTGTTATGAGTAGTCCAAGATATATACAAGCAATTCTTTAGTCTAGATGTTAGCTTACTTTTCATTCTCAGCATTTCTGAAAGTAAGTTTGTGTGAGTGCATTTTTCTAAATACAGTTGGACAAACTTTTTCTTTTGTTTCACAGAAAATGGATGCATGTACATGGACTAGAACATTATCTATTGCAGCGCCTTAATTTCACACGATATCTGATGGAACTGGCTGTCTGATCTTACTTATTTTGCATTTATATACTTGCTTATAACTATTAACTCTCTCAAAGCAAATACAGTTTCACCTGTTGAGTTGGCAAGCAGCAGATGGTGGAACAACAGTGACCCTCAGACACACCCATTGTTAGTCAACTGTTAAACTTATCCAGTTCTTTAGACCATGGGTCCCCAATTTCTTTTTCTTTAAGTCCACATAACTCTGCTTTTCTCTAACGGGAGCAGGGTCTGTCTGTAACAGAAATAATGTGCAGGAGTGACTACCTGTAATATTGTGGGGTCACATTTTATCCCAGGTGATTTGATTGTAATTCTATTTTTCCCTGCCTAATGATGCTAGATTTGTGTCAGGATATTTGTCTATTGTGTCTAATGCTAGATGAGTTTGTTATGTTATGCACTAACTACAAGGGAGGGAAAAGTGACCTTTTCAAGAGCATCACCATTTCCATTTATACAAATTTTTCATTCTAGTCTTGTAAATAAAGTCTGAAAAATGGGCTTTTCTCTTTATTATACAAAAAAAATCATTTGTCAACAACTAAATATTCTGCATTCCAACTCAATTTTTCAGTTTCTTAACTATTTTACTACTTCTTGAGTTGTTGAGGTTTCTAACAAGCTTGATGCTCCTTAAAAAGGTAATAACTAATTTACAAAAAAGATAATATTGATAATAGATAGAATAGAATATAAGTGAATCTATCAAAAAAAAAAAAAACTTCCACAGGCCAACAATAACACAACAGTAACAAAAATAAAAAGAATCAATTTATATTTTCAAAACGAAACTTTTAATTGTTCTGTGGGCCAGACCAAATGTGGGAGGGGGCCGTTAGTTTAGGGATCCCTGTTTTTGACAATCATCTCCTAAGAATCACATACAGAATAATTTGTTAGCTGAGTATTTATTCAGGTCACAGATACANAAGTGAATCTAACAAAAAAAAAAAAAACTTCCACAGGCCAACAATAACACAACAGTAACAAAAATAAAAAGAATCAATTTATATTTTCAAAACGAAACTTTTAATTGTTCTGTGGGCCAGACCAAATGTGGGAGGGGGCCGTTAGTTTAGGGATCCCTGTTTTTGACAATCATCTCCTAAGAATCACATACAGAATAATTTGTTAGCTGAGTATTTATTCAGGTCACAGATACAGTTTACAACACTGGTCTTTATTCACTTATTATATATTATACTTACTATTTACTTTATCTTTGTCACTTAAGATTATGAAATTATTTTGTCTTGGTTTTTGAAAAAGTCAGAATAGATACTTTGAATCATCACTGAATCCCTTAGTTTATGAACAATGCTGAATGTCAGGTTGACGGACAACATACGCTCTATGAATTTAAATGCCTTCAAATGTAGTCCTCATTAAAACAGAGGTATGAAATATTACTTTTACCACTGAAATGTAATAGAGATGATCAAAAACGACTGAAATTGGGTTGTGAAAAGAAACAAATGTGAAAACCCAAATATTTCCATATGAAATGTAACAGTTAAAGTCAATTCACCCTTATAACTCAAATAAAATACACATTTGTTAATCCCATGTTGTCAAGATAGATCTGTAAAGAGTCTATTGTTTGGAATGTGTGACAGAGTAATACCTAACTTTAAAAATTCCCCTTTTTGTGTTTTTTTTTTTTTTTAGCAAAGTATCAGAAATATGGGCTTAAGAAATGGGTGATGGGTAATAAACAACTGTCTTCTGTCTTCAGAGGCGTTGGTTAAAAAGGTGTGAATGTCTCATTGTCCACACTAATGAGCCGTCAAATGTGTGTTTGATTAACGCACAAAAATTTTATCCCCCAGATCTTAACATGTTAGATCTCGTTTCTTAATAAACAGGAAGGAAAATTACAACAGACGTGTCAGAGCCTGCGGCGCTGCAGGACTTCCGCGTTGTGAAACTAGTTTCAACCAATCACAGAGACGCAACAGCACAGCTCATTTGCATGTAATGAACTATATTTTTAAACAGTGCTGTGACATTCGATATGTTTGATTCTCCGAAATCAACACTTACTCAACTTGAAAATGCCTGATACAGTACCTAAGCCAGCAGCCAGGAAGGGCGCTAAGAAAGCTGCCAACAAATCAGCACCAAAGGGTGGCAAAGGGAAGAGGAGGAAGCCCAGGAAGGAGAGTTATGCCATCTACGTTTACAAGGTGCTGAAGCAGGTTCACCCTGACACCGGCATCTCCTCCAAAGCCATGAGCATCATGAACTGCTTTGTTGCTGACATCTTTGAGCGTATCGCTAGTGAGGCCTCACGTCTGGCTCATTACAACAAACGCTCCACCATCACCTCCAGGGAGATCCAGACCGCTGTTCGCCTCCTGCTGCCCGGGGAACTGGCCAAACACGCTGTGTCTGAGGGAACCAAGGCTGTGACCAAATACACCAGCTCCAAGTAAACAGCTCTACTGTTTAACATCCTAAACCAAAGGCTCTTTTAAGAGCCACCCACATCTAAACTAATGGGCATCGTACCTGTTAACTTCTTTGGGCAGATTGATCTTTAATGAATTGACAAATGCTATTGAATGTCTGGTGAAGGTGTTGATAAACCCCTAACTACCTTGAGAAAACAACACATGTAGTATTGCTTGCATAGTTGAGAACTTTGGGTTTCTGGCACATAACTCATTCTGTTAAAACATAAAGTGCCTGGTTATCATTCATCTGCTGCTGAACTAACCCCCTTTGACATCTACAGGGGACATTTAGGGTCATTTTCTGATACCAGGGGTGAGGTTTGGGTA
Organism: Thalassoma bifasciatum; assembly: GCA_008086565.1. Classification (NCBI taxonomy): domain Eukaryota; kingdom Metazoa; phylum Chordata; class Actinopteri; order Labriformes; family Labridae; genus Thalassoma; species Thalassoma bifasciatum. Next base: position 26,137 of record RPOG01004241.1, read on the forward strand.
CCTTTCTTTCTCAATAAGGAAAATTGTGTCCAGGGCATTTAATGGAAAGAGGAAAAGTACATTGTACTATTATTTCTTTCAAATTTTGGAGATGTATTTAAAATTGTTAAGTTGTTCAACACATTTGAACATTGTTCATTATTCTATGTTTATGTACACATTATTTAGTTGCATTGATGTTTGAATAATGGCCTCCATAGTGGATATTTGTAATTGTCTTTTTTCCACTCTAGTCTTCTAAATCACAAGAAAGGGGGTCATTCTGAGGTCTTTTGCTCTTGAAAATGAAAAGTACATGTGGTTTTTCCAATTTTTTGACCTCACAACCATCTACTCGAGGCCCCAGTATATTGTGACCACTGAAGTTCCTTGACTGAAGAGTTGATTATTCGACTCGCAAGTGACAGCAAAGATTACCACTAGCATAGTAGCGTTAACCAACAGGTGAAGTTATTTTTGGTACCAAGTATACAAGACTATTGTTTGTTAATATCTCTGTTTATATATATCTCTACTGGGATATCACTCAATGAGTATTTCTTATTTGGGGTGTAAACTTTTGGGCACAACTGTCCCTCTAAAAAGCACAATTACTCCAATAACCTATTTTCTAATAACCTATTTCAGTCTGTTGCCTATCCCTAAATATTCTACACTTATATTGATATTCAGCTCAAAAACCCTGTGGTCAATCCATAAGAACAAAAGAAAAGGATGTTAATTCGTATGGCACTCCTCAAAACAATTCAATTATACACACGGTAAATATGAACAATAGAAAGAAGTGGGGGGGGCCACATGAAAGAGAATACAGGTAGACATGACGGACAATTTGGGACTAGTGGTGGGAAAATGACTCTTCAGACAATATACAAAGGGCTAAAAGCCACCACCTAGCAGAGGAAGGAAACATCAAACTTATTTATTAGAATGAGATAATATTCCCTATTTTGAATTGATGTTGGGTCTGATAATATAATAAAAAATATAATAAAAATAAAATATATCAAAATTTAATGCACCAACCTGTTAATGTTTTTAAAGTGTCTTGAGATTTGTATGATTAGGCTGTATATAAATAAAAACTGATTGATATTTATTCTGTGAGACTGTTAGAAAATTACCACTGATGAGAATAATCACGTGCAGGCCAGCTGACAGTCTTGGGTGGGCCCGGGACAAGATAAGCTGAGATGGGCCCCCCTGCACCCGAATGTCTCCTTTTTCCCTCCTCTCCTCGCATCTCTTCCTCTCCTGTTCCTCTGCTCTTTTCCTCTCCTGCTCTCCTGTGCTCTTTTCCTCTCCTGCTCTCCTCTGCTCTTTTTCTCTCCTGCTCTCCTCTACTCTTTTTCTCTCCTGCTCTCCTCTCCTAACATCGCTGTCTGCAAACGACAAGTGACAGGCATTGACACTAATGGTTAACATTAACACTTAAGCTTTTAGTTAAAAACACACTCTTAATAGGCACTGAAATTCTGGCACTTGAAAGAAATGAGTGAATATTTACCACTGTATTTTAGGCCACTGCTGGTGGGACATTTTTAGACTCCAAGTGCCATGCGTCGAACTTTCCTTGTGGCAANTACTGAAGGCCCGCTCACCTCCAGCCACAGTCACAGGCAGAGACAGGAAGATCCGCAGCAGGACACACAGGTCTCCATAAATGCTCTGCAGTCCCATTGTGTATATGGCATTAAGTAGGTCCAGAGGTCCGAGAACTTCTTCAAAAGTTGCACTATATATTTTCTTTAAGTGCTGAATTTGATCTTCAAGGGACTCTGTGAGGTCACTCTTATATTTTTCAGAGAGCTTTGAGCTTGATGCAGTGATGCTGTCCTGTGGCATAGCTCTGAATTTCCACAGGACGCAGAACTCGTCACATATCTGCTGCATGGATGAGAACCGTACATGTAGTTGAGAGATAATGTTGTCCGTTGCGACATGAAACACTCTATCTCTGAATAGGGTCTCTGGGCTTTGCTCTTCTGTCCCCTGCTTTTCTGACTCATTGAAGAAACGTTTCCTCTTTCTCTGTTTCATGTCTAACTGAGATTTGATACCCATGGCTGTGGCAACAGCAGTGGCTTCTGTCAGAAAACTGTCCCATGATGTACGCATACAGGCAAGCTCCTCCTCCAGTTCCTTAATATTGACAGCTTGCACATCAAGTGAAATGGTTGAAGATTGGCTGGTCAGGTTTCTATCCTCTATGCACTGTAACACCTTGACCCAAAAAGTTAGGAGCAAAACAGCATTGAAGGACTGAAAGTAGGTCTTTAGACCCTGTGCTTCAGCTTTGACTTCACTGGTAAGGTTACCTGTAGTGATGAGGGTGTCTAATGCCTGGAGCACACCAGGCAGATGTTTTGCCACTGGGCGCACTGCCTCTATCCGGGCACTCCATCGTGTCTCTGACAAGCTGTGCAGTGAACAACCCAAAACTCTTTGTAAGATTTCCCACCGGTGAGGGCTTCCACTGAATAGTTTGTACAGCTGATTGATGAAGCCAAAGAAAATCTCAATTTCTGGGCAAGCTCGGGCTGCATGGACACCAATTAGATTCAACGTGTGAGATGCACACGGTGAGTATTTGGCCAAGGGATTTTTACTCAGTATGCGAGCTTGTACTCCTTTGACTTTTCCAGCCATGTTAGCGCCATTATCATAACATTGACCTCTGCAATCAGCCAAATCTATCCCATGTTGACTGAGTGATTGTTCCACCATTGTCGCAATTTCCTCTCCTGTCTTTTTTGAAAAGTCCTTAAATTCAAGGAAACGTTCATTTATTTCCCACCCACCCTCTGGGGAAGTTTGACTGACATACCTCNTTTGTAAGATTTCCCACCGGTGAGGGCTTCCACTGAATAGTTTGTACAGCTGATTGATGAAGCCAAAGAAAATCTCAATTTCTGGGCAAGCTCGGGCTGCATGGACACCAATTAGATTCAACGTGTGAGATGCACACGGTGAGTATTTGGCCAAGGGATTTTTACTCAGTATGCGAGCTTGTACTCCTTTGACTTTTCCAGCCATGTTAGCGCCATTATCATAACATTGACCTCTGCAATCAGCCAAATCTATCCCATGTTGACTGAGTGATTGTTCCACCATTGTCGCAATTTCCTCTCCTGTCTTTTTTGAAAAGTCCTTAAATTCAAGGAAACGTTCATTTATTTCCCACCCACCCTCTGGGGAAGTTTGACTGACATACCTCAGCAACAGTACATTTTGCTCCAAGTTTGACACATCTGGAGTTGCATCGCACATTATGGAATAGAATGTTAT